>JAOVYW010000029.1:5378320-5404267 GCA_025775045.1 Hiodon tergisus
CGCGAAACGGCAAACACAGAGACGGCGCGCGAAACGGCAAACACAGAGACGGCCCGCGAAACGGCAAACAGAGAGACGGCCCGCGAAACGGCAAACACAGAGACGGCGCGCGAAACGGCAAACACAGAGACGGCCCGCGAAACGGCAAACACAGAGACGGCCTGCGAAACGGCAAACACAGAGACGGCGCACGAAACGGACCCTGTAAACGATCGTCGGAACAGGCGAGCCCATGTGTTTCGTTTTGTTTTTTTAATGTTGACCCGAATGCCTTCCGTACAATCACCTAAACGTGCAGTGTTACGTATGCCGGTACTGTGATCAAGAAGTGGGGGTGCTTCCCATAAAAGTCACATTCGAGGAAATTACATTATCTGAATGTCTAGGGCTTGTGTGTGTACAAGCTATGCAGCGGATATAAAATCATCCTCCAAATAAACGTGGCATCCTATCCTCAGTCTGCAGAAATACGCAGCGAGAATAGGCGGAACAGGAATGGACCAGGAGCACATTAGATGTCTGAAAAAGACAAGAACATAATTGAAGGAGCTGGCAGAGGCCCCAACTTTAAAAACAAAACGTCCAGGCAGCACTTGTGCTCCTCATGTCTGCAAATAGATATATTTAGCTGCTGACTATCAGGCTAAGATGACATTTCAATGCAGAGCGCCCGTCTGAAGATGCACTGAATTTCTGAAGAGGTGTTGTGAAACCAGTGTCTGCCATTCTAGCAGAGAGCGGTTTGCACTCCGCACAACTGACTTACGGAAAATCCTTTTGTTTTTTTTATTATTAAAATGTCTGATGCCTGCCACATTCTGCTACTCTTGAAATGAAGCATACGTTAAAAATAGCCGGAGCCAAAATATTGAAATCTAAAAGGCCAAGACTCCAAAAAAAGCACCGAGTTTGAAATCAAGTAATCTGAGGCATGTTTATTATAGATACCTCCATGATTAAACTGAAGTGTAAATTAAGGTCTGATTGGTCATCTCCATTTAACACACAATTCATATCTCATAGAGACCTCATGACTTCACCACAGAGAAACAATGCAAACGCTGGACTGCAAAATGCCCCAGCAGCAGCAGTGAAAGCACTCTTGTGCTGCTCCCAAATTTTGTGCGGGACAGCCATGGTGCAGCGCGTGTCACAACTGATTTCCTCTGGGACGATAAAAAAAAAAAATCTTTATTGAGCGGTTAATGGCTCCAAAACTGTGGACAGAATGATGCCTCTCATAGATTCCCTTTTATCTGAGGAATTTTTGCTCAGTGGCATAGATTAGATTTTCAGGAATCTGCGATGTCAATGACACTATTGGCAGCTGTGTTAACAGGACCAGGGCTGGCTTTGTGCGGCATCTCGGATATTGCATTTCCCTGGAGAACATGACTCATTAATCAAATATTCATACATCCCTGTAAATACAGGGCCCAAACAGCGTCCCCTCACAGCCCCTTGTGCCCCCAGCACAAGTAGCCTTTCATGTAGAGCTGACAAAATAAAACCACGCCGGGCATGTTGCACATTCTTAACGTCCTCTCAATCCTCTGCTTGCCCGCTTCCTAAAAACAGACCAGCATGAATTTACTGATGATGGGCAAAGAGCTGGAAAGACACTAAAACGATCCTATTGTATCCCTCTGCCAGCTCCTTGTTCCAAATACTGGAGGAGAGGGGTGAACAGACAGACGATTCTTTCCCTTTGTCCCTCCCTACCAAGGGGTAACTTTTTCCCCAATTGGGTTCCTAATCCAAGGCCATGCTCCTATTAATACAAGAATTTGTATTTGACATGACAACAACCAGGCATTGCTCAAACGAGGCGGCAATGGAGAAATTAACCATGGCAACTTTAAGCTTTGCACAAGGATATTTTCTTTTCCTCTGCTCAGGGAACAATCACCCGCTCTGTTATGGGCACATTTTTCTGGGCCATTTAATAGGGCACAGAAACTATTTGTAAGTATATAGTTTTTGATTCAGTGTATTTTACCAAAAGGGCCCACATTGCCAAAGTTTGACTCTTAAAACCAAAGACAGCCAATTCCAAAAGAGCCATTTCCAGTGATTTCAAAGAACCTTCCTAAAGTTACAATTTACATTTCAATCATGTAACCGACATTCTAATCCAAAGCGACATACATAAGCTTCACCCTGACAGAAATGTAGAAACATACACAAAATCATAAGTTGTGATTTATTGTACACTGCTAAAGATAAATTTGAGACTCAGTATCGTTACAGAAAGTTATGTTACAGACCAAACAGCTAACTTTGTGATGTTCACTATTTGTCAAAACTAATTTTAAAGACATTTTTGTTGGAAAAAAAAAGGTACTGATTCTGAAACAGTATTATTTCTTGATTAATATTTTTCCTTCATTAAATATCATATACAATACATATGACCATTCCTTTTATACAACTAAACAGTAATGTTAATTATACATTTAAGCAAATATTCCACAGAACCTTTTAACTTTTAAAAGTTCAACAGGCCTCTGCAGTCAATTAAAAATAAATATTACCTAACCGTAGCCTACTTTCTGTAAACATATTCAATATTTTCTAAGGGCATAGGTATTAACTGCATATTAATAATCATGCCAGTAACAATTTCATATTTTAAAATTATTCAGTCTATGTTTCAAACTCCCTTTAATGGCGAATATTACTTGAAACAGGACTACTGGGGCAGGTAAAACAATAATATAATTTTATCAAATACATACATAATTTGAATCAGTCTGTAAAATGTTTTATTTACTGTGCAAAACTCACCGTAATGGAAAGTTTCTCTGTAAGGCTCTGAAATAGAAGCACGGTAAATTTCTCTACCGTCGGTTACACCCATTACAGAGCAGATCTACTTTACTCTAAAAGGCAAGTGTATTTTTTGGTTAGGAACGCTATTCTTTCAATCAATGAAGGGACGCCACCCTTTCATAGCATGGAAGAGATGCAGCCCGTTTCCTTCTCTGTGCTGACTGAAGTCAAAGAAGTAGTGCCCGTATTTTTAGTCTAGTTACGGTAAACTTCCTTAACTACATAAACGGCCAAAAAGAGCAACCTTTTCTCCCTTTTTAAAATGTTTATTCTAGACTACTCAACAGCTTTCTCGTAACTGCTTGGTTAGAAATGTGTATTCGACAGTCGGAACTAAAACTGGTTTAAGAATAAAAAGTTGTGTATGGTTCAGTTTCAACTCCATGCTCAATTTGGGGTTGATACTTCAGCCTTCCTACAGCAACACAAAGTCTCCTGCTGTAGCTCCTGCTCTTCTTGAGTCACCCGGGAAAGGCCACTCTTTTCGCTCAGGGGCTAGCAGACCAGAGGGGTCGAAATCCCGCCTGTGACCTTTCATAAAGGTGAACGCTGGGTATTTAGCTTTCGCTGATGGACTCAACACCTGGCAACACACAATTAAAATAGGAGGGAGAAAAACCATTGAATTGCATTATTTCCATGCCTCAAAAAATTGGTATAGAAATAGAATGAATATAGAAAAATAACAATGGAAACGGTTCGAGTATCAAACAGAATGTAGCGCAGTAATCTGATCTGTAATACGTAATCTATTTATATCCAAAAGGGTTAAAGAAAATTTTATTTAGGAATTCAAGTTCCTGTTTAAACAGTAGTAACAATATAAAATACTGACTTCAAATAAAGGAAAGTGTCCTTAAATTACACTACAAACGAGACTTTTGACAAATGCACAAATGTGCGGGAAGGCGGCTAAAAAACGCTTTAGATTTGCAGGTTAATGGTGCCACCTGCTGATCAAATAATTAAGTGCACACTATGGCAAAACTCACCTTCTCACGTACCATCCTATCTGCTCTGCAGTTCGTGTTAGCTCTCTGATAATATGCAACTTATTTTTAACCAACCTTTGCCAGTTCATCACTGATTTTTTCATAGTCCTGAAAACTTCTGGAGTAAAACCCAATAGTGCAACTTGGGTCCATTTTGTTGAAAGGCATCTTCTTCGGAGATGGACAATGAAAGGACTATAAAAGGATATAACAATCAAAATTAATATGCAGCTCAGAATCTGTATCCCATTCCGTGCATTTAAATATAGAAGATCTAGTTATTGATCGATTGGTACTCGTTAAAATCTATTAATAATAGACATATAAGCTCCAGTGAGTTTAAGTCTGTTTAAAAGTTTTGCTGTGTCAACTTCAGTAAATAATTCTGTCTGATAGTTAATAATAAACATTAATAATATTGTTCCTAAGTTTATAATATTGTGATAAATATCATCATTAGCTCTTGTGGTCTGTGTGTTAACTCGCCAACTCCCTATGTTATGTCAACCTTACTTGTCAGAACAGAACATACGTCCACGGTCTCTATTTGGTAATTGAGTAAAGGCTCATTTAGATTCATACCCTTAAGTAATAACAGAAACTATTAAATTCACATTACTAAAAACGCAGTCAGCTCTTTGTAATTTCACATTACCTCCAGTGGGAAATCGCTAGTGCTGACATCCACAAAAGACTGACAGTAATGAGGGTCCATGTAAATCAAGCTGTCATCTGCAAGGACAAAACAAAAGACAAGTTATTCAAAACATCTTATTATTAGAATGTATATCCTCCAATTTAAATGAAAAATAGCTTGAAGTCTCCGGGTTCTTATAGGGTCCCATCAGCCAAATATGAATCTTGAGGAATTTTTATTTTTTTCCCCCCTAGACGGATTAAATTCAGGACATGGAAATATATGGCCGTATTAGCAGATATTTATACAGCAGAGGGCCTGTCATTTAATTTTTGTGTGGGGAAATTACTTTTACAAACACACAATTATACTCCCAAATTTGCATATGACAAATGCCACCTGGAAGTATGGCCTGGCAGGGAAAATGTATTGCTTGTCATTTAGACACAATCCGACACAGTACTTCAAATTGGTAAAATGTAAATGTGTAAATATTGACTGCCGAAGATGTACAACTGAAGGTTTCTCCCAGCTTATGAAGGTGATGAAAAGTGGCTCACTTTGGCCGAGGCGAAATTTATGCGCGCGTCTTATGGAAATCAATTACATCCACAACGTGGGAGGTTCAGTCGTGATGGATGGGTTGGCTTTGATGGGTCACAGAAAATAAAATAAGCGCCGTTTCACACCACTCTGCTTTGCGAATCCGAATACATTAACTAACTTTGTCTCTTTATACGGCAGGAAGACTATGTAAATAATTATCCCCTCCCCCTACACTAACCTTGAAATCCTACAAAGTAGTAGGCCTGCTTGGGTTTCCCCCCAATGATGCCTATGCAGTACTCCAGACATAAAATTCCCTGACGGAGAAAATGCAGACAATAATATACACACAAACAACACACAAGTAAATTAAAGGACAGTAGGTCACAAAGAGTCTTTTCCACCAGCAAACACAACACATATATGTTACATGCCAACTGTGCAGGTTTTATATTATCTTTTGGCTCTGATCTGAAACACTTGGGAAAGATGGATGCATTCCTTTTTTAGCTACATTTTAAATGCGGAAACAACAGAACGCGGACTTTACAATATAAACTCCTCTATAGGCTACTTTTAGTTCCTTCACCCGGCTCCTGACACTACATACCTCCAACATGGCACAGAACATTTTGCGCGCACACACGGAACATGGCCGCTCTTTGGCTGGTGGGGTCAAAGAGAGGCGTTTACCTTGACAAACTGAAAGTACTCTGCGTTGGTCTTCTCCCCGCCGAGTCGAACCGGAATGAGAATCACCACGGCTTTGCCTTTCCCGCCGCGCACCTCGGCGCCCGGCCCCTGAGGCCGCTCCCCGTGGCTCTCGGCAACATCGCCGCTGTAAACTGGGAACGGTCAACAGGGAGAGGGAGGTCCTGCCCAGGTTACTGGTCTCAACTGAGGTCGGGAGCAGGAAGGCACGGAAGGCAGTGGCATTCCCTGGCAGCAATTAGCAAGGCAGCTCACTTCTATCACACCGGCTGTATGTATCACACTGACGTATAATACCAGTCAACCTTTTGCACAGGGCACTGCTGTTATCAGAACCGTGGAAAACAAAAGCACAGGACAAAGCTAAAAAGAAAAGAAAAAAAGAAAAAAGAAGCCGCAAGATATTCATTTAATAACTGCATCAGGTGAACACAACGGTAGTCCCAATCATCAAGGCTGAGAGAAAATGATCGTCTGTACATTTATGACACCTGAGAATTTTTTACGATTTGTTCTTTGACTTTTAAAAGTCAGACAGGTTTTTTTTTTTTTTTTTTTGCAGGAATGGGAACAGAAAATGCTAGCGTTTTGGCTCAGGTCTTTATTATCAAACTGCAAGCCACAGCAGGGCTCCAGATCCCTCATCTTTATTGGCTTGTCGTCTGCAGTGCTTGCCCGACACATTGAGAGTTTGGGCCTGTGACTCCAGTCACCGGCTCTCACGCAAACAGAGTGGACAATTCTGAACGGGGAAAAAAAGACATCTTCTTGGGCAAATATTGAGAAGAATGACTTTAATCAAAACGCGGGCATGAGCAGACAACACCTATGCTGCACTCCAGCCACGTGTAACCACACTGAACATTGTGTTTTGTCTGCGATTTCGAACAAAGGGTCACCCTGGGCACAGAGCCCAGAATCGCTGCTCAAGGAGGCTCATTTTTCATACCTGTGCAGTCCTGAGCAACGTAAACGGTTATGCTTCGCAATTCAGGGTCTGTTGCCTCTGCAACAGCTTTTCTAGGAGAGAGAAAGGCCTGCATTCAAAACCCCTCAGAATACACTTTGTCTTATTTGATAAGAATAATCGCGTGTCTGGATTTTCGGGGCAGTTAGAGACTGGAGCAATGTTTTCCAGGGCTTAGGAAAATACAAATTTACGTAAGCATTCGCTAAAATTAACAACTACCTTTTAAGAATTTCTAAGCACGACAGAGCTGCCTATCAAGGTGAGACTGTTCAATTTAATATTTCATTGGTTTTATCAATTTCTTCAGCTCTAAAACGAACTCAACATACTGTTCAATCTAAAAGAAGATGCATGAAACAATAATACAAATCAACAAACTACAAATACAAGTTCCTCAGTTTTCTTCGCATGTTCATTCAATAATAGGCAAGCATTCGAGTATATAATACTGTGAAAAAGTATTTGCCCCTTGTCTCATTTTCTTTGACACTGAATGTTATTAGATCTTCAACCAGAACCTAATATTAGATAAAAGGGGCCCTGAGTGAACAAATAAACTTCATTTCAACTTAAATTTATATTTATTTCAACTATTTATTGAAGAAAGTTATGGAACAACCAATGCCCTCTCAATGGAGTTTAGATCTGACGAGGTCATTACAAAACTTAAAATTTCTTATTCATCAACTATTCTGATGTAGACTTGCTTGTATGTTTCGTTGTCTTGCTGCATAACCCAGCTGCGCTTCAGCTCACGGATGGCTAGCCTGACATTCTTTGGTAGAATTCTGATACAAAGCAGAATTCATGGTTCCTTCAATGATGGCAAGATGTTCAGGTCCTGATGCAGCAAAAGGTTCCATGTTAGACCGTTCAACTGTCATAGAACATTGTTTCAGAACTTTTTTTTGGCAAACCTAAGACTAGCGGTCATGTTCTTCTTATTGAACAGTGGTTTCTGTCTGGCTACTCTGCCGTTAATCCTATTTATGCTCAGTGAATTTCTGATGGTGGAATTATGAACACTGACCATAACCAAAGAGAGAGACCTGCAGATCCATGGATGCAGTCCTACGGTTCCTTGACAATTGTGCACCTTGCACTTGTTCAAAACTTTCTCTAACTTGACAATTAGACTGTGGTTTGATAGAGCCCGAGTCCTAGAAATGGCTTTATAACCCTTTCAAGACTGATAAGTACTCAAATAAGTACTTAGAAAATGATAAGATCTGAATCAAATTATCCCCTTTATAGGATTGAGTTCACTCTCAGATTACCTTTGATTACCTTTCAAACTTTGGTGTATTTTTGTCTATCAGACTCCAAATAAACACTACTACAACCCACAAAAAGATCTGAGCCAATTCAATGTGGGGGGAAAAAAAAATTCAAAAACAACTGAAATTCCAACCAGGGGTAAATAATTTTTTCACAGTATTGAATGTTCTCTAGTCAGGATTTCAGTTCAGTTGGTTTTTTTTATACAATAAAAGCAACTAGACAAGATGGATTTCCACAACCATCCCACATCATGTAGAACTATTCCCTCCAGCTACTACAGTCATGACAACAGTAGGCAGGCCTTACTTCAGGATGTGGGCCATTACAGCAGGGCCATACCAGTCCCCAGCTTGTTTTCCAGAGGAACGTCCAAGCTCCACCAGCCTGTGCATGCCCAGCTGAGCAGAGGGGCAGTCTCCGAACCAGGACACCAGTCTTCGGTGGTGGGATTCTCTCAGGTGTGCACCGGCCTCCTGCAGTCTGCCCTGTGTTTTAGGAATGGGGTCCTTGTCAGGAGCCGTTTCTCCCTGGAGGGATAGGTCCAAAGAGGCCACCAGTTTCTTGGCTGCATTTGTTGTCCATGACTCTGTGTCCAGTGTCTGAAGATTTAAGGCCTCTGACCATGTCCAATCTGCGAAACACACTGGCATGTTAACTTAACAGTATGATTAAGCTTTTGTAGACAGTTTAATCCATTTTTGATCTGGATGCAGGTGCTTACGGACTATAGCGTTATATGCTCTTTCAACAGGCCAAGACCTAAACTGAATAAAAATCAAGATTACTTTAGTTGGGATTAAACAGAAGACTTGTAATACAAAGATGCAATTACAGAAATTACCACTCTTAATAATGTGTATCCGTAGCAAACTGCTGTAGTCATCTCCACAATATTTTTATAAATTGCACCACCTAATCCAAGTTGTTATCCAGAGAACCTTCAAGAACTTCTATTCCAACAAAATAGTGAAATTACACATTTAGCATAGAATTAGACATTTATGATATAAAAAGCTACAGAATGTTCAGTATTTCAATATTACTGCCCTGTGCCTTGAAAACACAGTGGGCGCATGAAGTGGTGGGGGAGGATGTGGCCAGAGCTGTAAAATTAGCTGGAAGCAGTAATATGGAATTAACATTATGACCTTGCAGCACGTCAGAAACTCTAACTGATCAATAAATATCTTAAACAGGCAATAACATATTTTATAGACAAGGGTTTTTGTTAATAGCATATTCCAGTCCCAATGTGAGAACAAGGAAATACTTGCATATTATTTTCCAAATGAGTACACAAGAGCCGCAATAAATTTAGTTGAGTTCCAATCCTTTACCGACCTAAGAACACATGGAAAAATGTTCCTATCGTGTGGGAAAACGTAGTTAATAATTAGCAGAATATCCCCTTAGCGACTACCTATTAAATTTTTTAGCATCACTCTCCTGTGTTTACAGTACACAAAAAAGGTCAAGGCGTCTGAAGCTAATGGACCAAGAGCTAACCTCGACCCAGGAAGTGAAGCAGCAGCGCCTGGGCCAGCATCATCTGCCCCGCCCTGAGGGTGCAGCCCCAGCCGCAGTCTGATGTGAAAGCAGAGCCCTGCAGGGCAGGGAAATCCTCTCTGTAGGTCAGCCACAGACGGGAGGCAAAGTCCCTGCGGAAGGCCTCCACGTTGTCAGAGGCAGACTCGCTGTCCGACGTCATACTGCTGAGGCTCCTGGAGAGGTCCTCCACGTCTGAAGAGGAGCACATACACAATCAAACACAACCCCAAAAGAAAAACAGCCACAGTTCAGAGTTTACCATTTGCTCTGCGGGATATGTGTGGAAGAGTTCCTGTCAAGTTTCACATTTGTTGCAGATTTCACCAAAATCAAGTAAATGGTATGGACACGCATTTACCTTCAGTCTTAAAGTGGTAGCATTTTCCCAGGAGGAAAACCGGAGAATTTCTGCTGAAATAAGTCTTTGATTTTAGAACCCAGCCTAAAGTTTGAAATGAAAGGGGAAATATTTAAACTCCAATAGTAGCAGTGTGCTACACCAAGATTAACAACGAGGGCCTTCAGAGGTTTGATACCTCCTGTGAACCAGGAACCAACCAGCAAAGTATAAATGAAGATAATTATATAAAACAGTCAAAATTGTGTGTAATTTGTCATTATAGGGCAGCAGACGGCGGACAGGTTAATGAATTTGACTTTTAATCAGTAGACTGAGGCTTCCGATCTAAAGAGTAGCATTGATGTACATTACAGAAAGTAAGACTGTAGATAGGAACGTCTGATAAGTAAGTAAATAATGTATATACATACTTGCTTAGATTATGGTAGTAAAAGAGCGTAAAGATACTTCGACGATTACCACAACTCTCGTACAATCTAATGTAGCATTGTCAGCTATCACAATGGTATTTTTTTCCCAGCCGATCTCTGTACTTTAGGAAGTTAAATTGAGGGTTATAGTTGGCTTATGACTGCAGCGAGATAAACTTCTAGATCGTCGGGCCCTTAAATGCAAGTGCCAATTACGTTACTTACTATACTTCACATTATGCCAAGCTGACAGTAATTTCGTCTTTAATTTCTCCACCTCGTCTGTTTCTTTATTTTCCATTTTGACAACCATGGAACTGAACCCATCCCAACTTTGTACAGCTGCAAGCACATGCGTGACTTGTCTATAAATAAGAAAGAGAAACATTTATTCAGTTACACGGTTATTTTTTTTTATATCAACACGTTTGAGTGGGGGGTAGCTGGCTAGCAAACTACATTCCTGCTGGCTACATCGTTGCCTAGCTAAGTATATCGCTCGCTACAGTTATATAGCACCACGTACTCAAATGTAAAATGACTTAAGTTAATGTAACACAATATTTATTAAGCCTTATATGAATGTTTTTAAGCTATGCAGTTTATGAAGCCTTATATGACTACATACATCTTATCATAGCTAATCGTGGATACCAGATCACTTAATTATTTATTTTTAAATAACAGCTTCTAAACCACAAAGCGAATCATATGGAAAAACGTTCACTAAATCGCGACTGGTAGCATCTGTTACTTACTGTCGATATCAATGTTTACATTTGGAGGACTGCGATCTCACGGTGTTTGCGTCACGACGCACGAAGGAGTGGACTTTCGGTATTTGAAGGCATCAACATAGCGCATCTGCGCAGATCTATTGAAATATCTAACATTTGGTGAATCTTACAAGCTTTTAATAAAATACAAATGCTACGTAATTAATGAGCAGTTTCATATCCCTTAATTTAACCGCATTAAGTTCACGAGATTTGATATTTCAGAGAGGACGAATGTGTCTTTCTCTCTCAAATGAGGACTACATTTTTTCTTTCACATTAATGTCTCCTTAGACAATATAAAATGATGCCGTCTTACAAACAAGGATTCTGGTTTATTAAAATCACAAGCAATTTTGTTGCGAGATCTGAAGGTTTATCTTTATTACTATAATCATTATTTCTCTAACAGAGTAAGCGAATTGCGAAAAGGTACTGATGACATTTTACATTTTAATCATTTAGCAGACACTCTTATCCAGTGCTACTTACGTACTTAAGTGCCGGAGGGTCAAAGGTGCAGTTTAAGATACCGAGCTGCAATGTCATATACATTGTTATAGACAAGAACTGCCTTGAATATTTAACAGCGACACGATTTGTACATTGAAGAAAGCTCACATTCAAGGATCTAAATGGTTGTAAGAATATATTATAATAGCATTTGTTGCCTCATTAATAAAAAAAAAGTTACAATATACTGTATTCAGCATTTGTATTTATTAATGCTCTATAAACTGGCCTTGATCAAGGCGTATCTGAAATGGATATATGGTTAATAATTAAAATCACTTTCAGAAAGCAAAATTTTTGGTACCATTAAATACTTAATCACTAATTTGAGTAATTTCGTAGTCATATTAGATAAATAGCAGTCCTATGTATCCTTTATATAAACATATTTGTTTTCTATTAGAAATAGAATGTACTGTGTATTCTGCAGAAAACGACTTGCTAGGACAAAAACTTCACCTATTTGTTGGTCAGGAAATTTAGCCTCTGGAGCCGTCAGGAAATGAAGTGTGCCAAGAGCGTGCGCTTCACACCTAATACGCTGGCTTGATTTCCTATACTGTATGATTGCTTCCTCGCTGTTCAGGATATGAATCATGCTGTGCCGCGGCCAGCAATTCAGCGTAGTCACATTTTCACAAGACAGCATGATTTAATCTCAAAGAAAGTGAAACCCTTTCATATTATAAAAATATGATTTCTAGTCTCTCTTTGTGGCCCATTTCCTATGGGGGTTTAACAAATAGTAAACGATACTGCTATGGATATTTTTATTTTCGTTACTTTAGAAATTACTATACGTATGCGTGATCGTTATATATCTGGTTCGATTAGTGTTAATATAAACTAATTATTAAGTTAAATGTGAATGAAAGTAACATTTTGGATCTGTGGTTCGTACCTGGGCCATATCAGAACTCACGATGTGCGGTAGAGAAAGTAGAATTTCAAGTATACAATGAAAGTGTAATTGAGGATGTTTTCTAATGTTTACGGTAATATTTGGAGGCAGTGTTTTTTTTCCATTCGACATCAGCTCTGTCTGGAGAACCAGGGAATTCAAGCAATAAGCGGCTACAGCCATGGCTGAACGCCGCGCCTTCGCCCAGAAAATTAGCAGGTAAGGGCGTTTAATCACATTTCAAAATAACTTTTTACTTTCATATATGTATGAATTTATATTATTTGTCGATAGAGGTTGCCAGTAGCGTCCAGTTTATATGTAAGTCATTCCCAAATAAGGCCTAGATAGATAGCCAGCTAGCTATGAAGATGCCCCAGTGACCCGCCCAGTGCCTTATGCATTCTCCAAATTCTACTACTGTTAGTACATATTTTATAGTTTTGAAAACATATGTTCTCCTGGTCCTTTCAAATGTGTCTCTAGGCGAATCCATATGAAATACGGTTGATGAAGTAGTAAGGGAATTAAGCGTTGCTGGCTAGCTAGCTGGGTCAGTGGGTGCCATACTGACACATTCCATAGTTCGCTAAGCTAACTATAACCCCCAAATCTAGTGGTAGCCTAACTTGATACGTTGACATAAATCGATTGCATCCGTTGTTAGGATTTCACAATTGAGTGCCTTGTGTTCTGAACAAAGCCTTCGATATTAAGGAAAATTTATCTTTTAAGTATTATTTAATAATAAAAAAGTATATTTCTCTTGTTAGCTGGTTGGTAAGTCAGCTAACAAACGAAATGTTGTGAACAATACAAAAGATTTTTTTGTTACGTTGTGTGAAGTTTATTTGTGTCAGTGTTACCATATGTAGGTAGCTGTAATTCATACTGCAAGTAGTAATAGCGGGTTTTTAACTCTTGACTTCGAAAAGCTTGTAACCCTAGGTTCCTGTAATGATTGCTTAAAATTATGCACAGATTGCTTCTTCAAATTCAGCTTCTAACTCAACTGTTTGATGTTTAAGTAACGTTATGAAATGCTGAATAAAATATTGATGGCATAATTTCACCCGTTATAAGTGAGCACACTAATTAAGTGATTTTACGTTAGTTATGTGTTTTAACATTTGCCACATTCACTGACTTGCCTTAAATAAAAGTTATCACTTTATCTTTACTTTTTGTGATGCTTAATTAAGTATAATCTTCTGCCAATCATCACTTATTTTGTGCAAATTTTTTTTAATAAGAGGCTGTGAGCCGTGCTAAATGGGTAGTAGGTTTGTCTCATTTAAAGAGCTGATCGAATGCCGTGAAATGCTAAATTGTATTTTAATTCGACCTTCTGAGTTTAGCTTTAGTTGATGTCGAAGCACATTTGTTTTGATAATATAAGTTCATTTCAGCAGTTCAGACTCCTGTTTATAAGTGCACCTTCCTACGTGTTTTCTGCTGAGATTGTCCTCTGCGATAGGAGTGACCAACCACACACTTTATATCTGGGTTAAAATCTTCCTACTTAAGCGCCGCCCCTAGAGGTGTATGAATACCACTGGCATCTCTGTGAAGTTGTTCCGTTATTGAAGTAGTCAGATTTTTCAGCATCAGCCTTGGCTTGTGTGCAGCCGCTATTCTCTCCCAGTCACAATCGGCAAATGATGTGTGGTCGGCATTGCTTTTATACTAAACCCTTATACTCTATTTAAAAAGGTGTAACTTTGCTCTGGCCTCAATGTGGTAATCCACAAAAAAGAACGTATAGTGGATAACTTTTTTTCTTTCTTTTGGTTGTTTATTGACTGTAGTCTTCTGTACACTCTTGGCAATCTGCTAGTTAAAATTATTTGACCCTTCTCTGGTAGACTCGTACTGAGTAAAAACCCTCTTTCAGCTGTGATTTTAAAAATATTTTACTTTCACTCATCTGTATGATTTTTCACTGAATATTACTAGTATTATATAATAATAGTCATACTAATATATACACAAATGTCTGGGAAACCTCTGATATCTTTGAATAGAAAGACTTTAAATATTTGTTTATGTGAAAAGTGTGTGTGTAAAGGATGCAGAAAGCATAAGTAATGAAGAAAATAAATAATTGAGCCACCTAACCAAGTTGTCCCTTTCCAGATGTGGCATTGGTAAATAAAGCCCGAGCAGCAACCAGCTGTGTGACAGTAAGGAGTTTTTAGTTCAGTGCACTTTCCTCAAATTGCAAGAGAAGTGCAGTGCATCATCAAATTTATCCCCAGCCTGTGAGAGGCCCCGTTCTTGTGACGGAAGATAAAATTTGAGATTTTGAAAACTGTGCTATGTCCACCAATCCTGTCGTATGATGCAGGCTTGTTTTGTTTTTTGCTTCAGTGGCAACTCGGCTCCAATATGTTGTTTGTCTCTCCTCGGTTGCTGCTGCTGCTGCTGCGTTTATTTTTTAACTTTTGTTCAAGGCAATGCCACATAGTCATTTGATGGCCACTGTAATTTAAAAAGACTTTACAATTGCCTACCCAAGCGCTTTGCTGTAAGGTTCATGGGCTTTTATTTTTTTTCCTCTTCTCTCTAGTTTTATATACAGCAGTGTCAGACTGAACACTAAAGGGCCTTTTCCATTCTGCTCGGGAAAAAAAAGAAAAGAGTATAGCCTCAACCCCCGAGGCGACGCGGCCAATAACACTAATGTTTGCACACAGCAAGCTGTTTCTCTATTCCTCACCTACTGGGTGTTAATTGCCGTAAATTATTATTGCCAAGTATATTTGGCCAGTTCCTCATTATTACCTGAAGCTTTGCTTACCCAGATACAACTCTAAGAGAGATACGCCTGAGAAATCTCAAAAGGAATCCTCCTAGGGTGGAAATCCCTGAAATTCAGTCAAAACTAACGTGTGCGTGTGAGTGTGTTGAAACGCCTCTTCTCATTCCTGGTTAAATGAGCACATTGGGAGCATTCTGTCCAAACTTTATTCTGTCTAGAACCTGGCTTGCTGGGATGTACTTGTGTTTCTCTGTGTTTTACATACGGCGAAACGGATCTGAGCATTCTGGAACATGTCAAGACGAGTAGTCTAAATAAAAGGCTTGTTTACTTGGCATGATGTACAAACAGTGGAGCTGTATATCGGGAGCGTTGTGGGTAAAGGGGTTCTAAAAGGAAATTCTGGAGAATTATCGCAGTCACAGTGCTCTGAAGTAGGTAGGAGGACAGGAATTGTCTGTGCAGTTACCCCATGCCCTGTAGTAGGGCTGGGTGATAAAACAATAACGATACATTTCGAAATGTTTTTTGCCTCGATATAAATATAACAAATGTTCGATAAAATTGATTTGAATCCTGAATGAATCACAAACTGCCAAATGCCAATCTTGTCGCAGGAATAGAGGGATGCATTGCGCAAGTTAAGTTGCACGGCGAGAGGTCAGCACGTCGTATTGTTTACAGACACGGTGGCTGGCAGGCTTGTAGTTGGAGCGGAATAAGCTAAATGAGTGACACCGGAGAAAGACCAGCTAAAAGGACGAGGACATTGTCGACAAGAAACTGAAGGTCGCTGACTTTATGAACCCAGTTTAAGCCGTATTTCCGTTTGAAAGAAAATAGACCAGTCGCTACAACCCCAGGATAAGTTTGGTTGTGTGTTAAACGTTCAAGTTCCCTCCGTGCCCTCTGTAGGAAGATTAAAAATGACTACAGTTTAACCCCACTCAATTCACCAAAACGAGAGATAATCCAAGTTATCTGGACAAATTGCAACATTTGGTTGAAATAGAAACTCCTTCCAATTGTTACCGCGTCTCATTCGGCTCAGTACGCTAACCTACGGGTATGGGTTTATTTATTTTTTTGGAATATGAATTGGGAACACTCCGAGCATGCAGCGTTTTGTTTTAAAAGTTTTAAACTATATAAATATGTATATATTAGACAGTCAGTATTTTATTATTCATTTGAAATCATCTCACCAATAACCGTTTGTTAAATATAAGCATCCCGTTTGAGTATTTTTCCCCCCGTGACGAATAGGTGTAACCAATGTTTTTTTGGCACTCGGGACTCCTGACTGGGATTCGAACCCAGGTCCCTTCACAACCGGCACAACCTCCTACAAGAGACGATTTAGCTCAACCTAATTGTAGTCTTGTCTTGTTACCGCCCGTAGCGAACTCATTCACGAGTAGTCCCGCTTCACTAACACATGCTTAAGGGCATGTGTGATTAAACTTCTATCATAAATGTGTATTATATCCAGGATATAGTTCAGCAATGTGTTATGTGCGGTGGTGGGTTTTTTCCACCTTTAAAAATCTTGTCTCAGTTAAACCAAATTTATTTACCAGTTCCTTTTAGGAGAGAGTAAAGTATGTTATGAATTGACCTATTCTTTTAAAAATGGAGAGCCGGCAAGAGATTACGGGAGCCAATTAGACCTCACCGAACACAGAGTATCCAAATGCTCACTTTGACCCTGGTTGCAGACAAGGTGTAGACAGTGTTTAGGCAAACCTCAGATTTAAACCCCAGCATTGTTCACTGCAACAAAAATCAGTTTAAACCTGAAACAGATTTTAAACCAGTTTAGCCATTACCGTAATAAACCTGGTTTAAACCCTCCCATCATAATGTTGCAATTAGCCTGATTTGTCGTAACGCTTAAATACGTTTTACCATGATCATCATGTGTCAGTAATGATTCTTGTGTTGACTTACAGGACTGTTGCAGCAGAGGTCAGAAAACAGATTGCCGGCCAGTATGGGGGTTCCCCACAGCTTCTCAAAAACCTCAACCTGAGTGCCAACACTACCAGTAACACCGTGAGTACCCAACATGGCTGGGTGTGGGTGGGGGGGGGGGGTCTTGCAACGATCAAGTATTTCACTTGTTGCTTAGCCAGTCAGAGCAACATTTACAGTTACAGAAGTTGACTATTGACCCGATTAATGGCCCGATTCCGAAATCGCCCCCAGTTGTTATGGCTGTTCCGAGCGACTTTGAACAAACGGCATTTGACTGGCCGGCACAATCGCCCGGCACGACTCTGACCACAGGTCCCGCTCACGGAAGCCGTTGAGCCGGTGGATTTCGAGGAATATCTCATCACGCACCCTCCCATCGTGGAGTCGGGCCCGCTGCGGGACCTGATCGAGTTCCCTCCCGATGACATCGAGGTGCTGCACGTGCCCCGAGAGTGCCGCACGGTGGGGCAGGCCGTGCCAGAGGAAGGGTGAGCAAGGATGGGGGACCCGGGGTTGGGGTGGGCGGCCAGCGCTCAATGCAAGAGGGGTCGCAGAGCTACGACCGCTCACTCTCAACTTGCATCACATAACGGTTCAGCCCTTCGCTGTTGGGCTACCTGATTGCTGTTATGGATTTACTGTTGAATGAAAATGGCCAGAATTTTCACTGTTGTCTTCATACAAGAAGTGTTTTTTTTTGTTTTTTTCCCATTCTTCTCAATGTAATTTGACAATTATGTTTTGTTTTTTTTGTCCTTCACAAGCAACTGTTAAGTTTTACCTTAAAAAAAGACGCTTAACACTAGGGCTGGGCGATAATACGACGACAATAATTATCGCGATATTATTTTCCTCGATATAAATATAACAATAAATAAGCGAAATGCGCCACACCAAAGAAAGTGCAGTGCCCATGACCAGCTCAGAGGACGAGGAACTGAAAGGTCACTCACTTTATTCAGTCATTGCACGACAGGACTCGCTTTACTTACAATTCAAATTAAAGATATTGGATGATACTTTATTGACTCAAATTTTACTGCCAAGTCAGACATTAGAAAAATTCAAGGTATTAGCATTAGACCTATTCAACGTATTCATTTTCCTTTCCTTTGCAACGGCAAATATTTTAATCCAATTAAAAGACACACTTTTGACGTAGAGCTCACTAATAACACATTAACATTCCCAGTCCAATGGAAAATCATAAATGCATTCTTGCTTTGAAATTTCTGATATCTTACTGAGCATTCAATATAGCTGATACACTGGATCCTTTAGCTGGTATCAGTCTTAGTGTAAATGCCCTTCCCTCGTGACAAATAATTAAGTGAAGGTATTAAACCAGCACTTCAACTAGGTCTTTGAAGAAAATAAATAAATAAATTAAATACTTGCCACGTGGGGTTGTTAAGCAAAGCCTAAGAGCAGCGAAAGTACACAGACGTGCAAAGCAACCGAGGTGAACGGAGACCTCAAACAGCAAGAAGCGGAAACAACAGTGGAGTTGGCAACACGTTAGGCTAAATCTATTAAGATATTTAATATGACATTGTATGTGATAACCTTTTTAGCCATATCGCTCAGCCCTACTTGACACACACCAGAAAAAATCTCTGTTGTGGATTGTATATTGTAGTTGTAATATACACGTGCAGGTCAAACTGAGGCTGTAACAATCTATCTCTTCCTTGTAGCGACAATGACCCCCACGTCAGGGACTGTGTACGGTCCTACACTGAGGATTGGGCCATTGTCAATAGAAAGTAAGCCATTTTGCTTAATTTGAAAGTGTACACTTTTAAAGCAGTGATATGGTAAACAATCATATTTCCGTTCCATTATAAGACGCTTTTTTTATTTTTTATTGTGTTTTTATTCTTCTGGCTGTCTCCCTCTGATCTAACCTGATTTTTGAGAATTTGTTTCAAAAGGGTGAGTGAAGTCTGAAGGTTTTAGCAGTGATGTAGCATAAAACAATTAATCATTTGCAGGTGTCTAGCTGTATTAGATTTGTCTTGTCATTTGAAATGTGCTTAGACAAAGTTAAACATGATACGGTGAATTCATACTGTTCATAGACAATTTTTGTCTCCCACAGCTGCTGCTCTTGAAATGCCTGACAAGATAAATTAAAACCACTCTTTATTGATACTTCCTTATCACTACCGTAAAAACAACACTGGTCTTTCCGAGCTATTTGATGTTTATTAGGACGGAGTCTCGGAGGCATTGCTCCACTTTCTAGCAGAATAGACAAGGAGTGATGAAATGCGCCCCCTTTCTGTGCTGGTGGAGTACTGCAGTACACATGAAAAACCGTCCTGTTTTCTAAGCTGCAAGATTCTGTGATAAGATTTTATATCTGATAGATGTTGACCAGTAGACGGATGTGAACTGTGGTAGTATGCAGTGGGTTGTGTTGTATATTGATCTTTGTTGTGTTTTAGAGGATTAATCTACCTGGATTTAAAATGTTTTATTCATGTTTTTTTCCCCCTCACTTTAAATAGATACCATAAACTGGGTACAGGGTTTAACCCCAATGCTCTTGACAAGCAGAAGGAGAGACAGAAAGGGCTTCCCAAGCAGGTATTTGAGTCGGATGAAATGCCAGATGCCAGCAGCTATCAGGATGATCAGGTAAGTCATTGTGACCCTAATTGGGTCCAGCATTATTAAGAGATAAAAACTGTCGGGGTCGACGCCTGTTGGTGAAACCCGGCCTGCTGTGTCCTGTTACAGGACGAGCTGAAGCGGCGGTCCATGTCCATCGATGACACGCCGCGGGGGAGTTGGGCCTGCAGCATCTTCGACCTGAAGAACTCTGTGCCGGACGCCCTGCTGCCTCACCTGCTGGACCGCGCGCCCAACGAGGAGATCGACCGCCATAACGAGGAGCAGCGGACGGCCCAGCGCCACCGCGAGCTCTTTGCCCTCCACCCTGCCCTGGACGAGGTACGGCAGGCCGGGAGCGGGGTTTTCGGGCGGTAGTGTTCTCGGTGAGAGATGCAGATCTTCAAAGGCGTTTCACCTCCTTCCCCATTTTAAATGGTATGCGTCGGGGATGGGAACACGTCCTGCTTTGAAAAAACGAAAGAATCGTTTTTACGATTTTTATTAAAGTAAATGTGATAAAGGACTGTCGTAAATGTAGATTCTACAATCATCTTTTTGAATTATTTAAATACCGCTTAGGGTTCCTGGTTCTCTTTATTAATTAATTGTAAAATTTGGCTATTCAAGGCTCATACTCCCCCAATGCTATTTCAGAGTTGTAAATAGTTTACAAAGCATGGCTGCCTTTTTCCTCTTTGTTTTGCAAATTAAAGGAGGAGCCCATTGAACGTCACTGTGTGCCTGATGTCCCTAAAGAACACTTTGGCCAGAGGCTACTCGTAAAGTGCTTGTCCTTGAAGTAAGTAGTTAATGCTTAAATGCCTTTTCAAAAGCACCATGTCAACTGATGCATTCTGCTGACTGCGCCTTTTGTCTTAAAGGTTTGAAATAGAAATTGAGCCTATTTTTGCAAGTCTGGCCTTATATGATGTCAAGGAAAAGAAAAAGGTAAGCTGTTATGCTTCCTGGAGGCCATTTAGGCTGAAATGTCAAGTTTCTCTTAAACTCATTAAAGGTGGTTGAGATTAGATGGTGTATTGTATTCATCAGTGAATGTTTTGCTTTAAAATGTCATTTGCAAACTCTACTGGTTTTTAGTCATCCTTTCGATGAAAAATGAGTCATACGCAGGTTTTTGATTTCAGAAAGGGATTTTTTTTTTTTGTAAAGCGATGGTTTCATGTTGTTGTTTTTTTCTCCCTGTCTGGTCAGATTTCTGAGAATTTTTTCTTCGACTTGAACTCGGAGCAGACGAAGGGTATGCTGCGGCCCCACATCCAGTCAGCTGCCATCTCCACCCTGGCCCGGTCCGCCATTTTCTCCATCACTTACCCCTCACAAGACGTCTTCCTGGTCATACAGGTGAGTGACATCGCTAGCAGTTCTGCTCTCCGAGCCCTGCGATCCAGACTTTCCTCCAGGCTTTGCCTCAAGTACTATTTCTGTATTTGAACAAGCACATTCGCTGTTTATATATCGATCGCTTACAAGTTAAGACCACCCAGGCCTTTAGGCGACGATATCCTCCCCCCCACTCCCTCGCCATTCAAAGCTGTCTTTGAACGTTGCCTGTTGTGAAACCCAGGGCAATTATTGGATACTCCAGTGTTGTGAGTCCCAGTAATGTCTTATCTTGATGTCCAGACACTTGCTTGTGCTTGTTTCTTGTCAAATCATATCAAACGACTCCCGTTCTTTTCAGACTCTTAGACCTTTTAGTGTCTGGGCTCTGATAAAACGCCTGCAGTGTACTGCCTTTCCTGTTAGTGTTTTGGTAAAGTTTTAGCCATGGTTTACATTGAGCGTGCATGAAAGGCCTTGGGGTGTGTTTCCAGCTGGAAAAGGTGCTGCAACAGGGAGACATTGGAGAATGTGCTGAGCCGTACATGGTCCTGAAAGAGTCGGACGCAACCAAAGTAAGAGCTATTATTCAGTGTGTTCTGCTCTCTTGTTGGAGCGTTTTGCGCGAGTGGCTCCATGAAAACAGCCTGTGTTAAGTATTTCTTTATTTATGTTTGATTTAACAGAAATGTCCTTTATTCCTCTAACCCCCCCCTCTCCATGTGTGGTTAAGAACAAGGAGAAGCTGGAGAAACTCCGGGCCCAGTCTGAGCAGTTCTGTCAGCGGCTGGGCCGGTACCGCATGCCATTTGCCTGGACGGCCATTCACCTAATGAACATAGTCAACAGCGCCGGCAGTCTGGAGCGGGACACGGAGCTGGAGATGCCATTGCCAGGTGCTCCAACGTGCTTAATTCTCCAGTGTCCCCCAGCCTCTGCACTAATTCACCGATGGGCAGATTGAATGCAAAGTGATTGCTGCTGTCTCAGCTGGTTGTTTGTGAGCCTGTGGCGATATTGTCCCATTGCAGAGCGGAAGGGCTCTTGGTCGGAGCGGAGGAACTCGAGCATTGTGGGCCGGAGATCTTTGGAAAGGACCACCAGTGGGGATGAATCCTGCAGCCTCACCAGCTTCCGACCCGCCACTCTTACTGTAACCAACTTCTTCAAACAGGTGCGCAGCGTGCCCCGCGACCACGTGTACGTGTCCTGCTAGACATAAAATCAGGTCAGCTGACTGTGAACATTTGATGTATATTTTTTGGGTATAGATATTTTTGACCTTTTTTGGTCTTTAGCGCTTGACTCTTTCCTTCTGAAGCTTCTTAGCGACGATGTAGTGAAGACCCTGGCGTTGAAGAAAATAACTGGTGAATGAAAGACAGGTGTTTTGCATTTGTGGCAGGAGGGAGACCGTTTGAGTGACGAGGATTTGTACAAGTTCCTGGCTGACATGCGGAGGCCGTCTTCTGTGCTGCGCAGACTAAGGCCGATCACGGGTGAGGTCACCGATCACGCCTTACCGGAACATTTTTGTGTGATTGATGAGGTCTTTGTGCGTCTGTTGTAGATCTGTATTCTTAGGCCCTGGTCCTGGGTGTCCAACGAGCCGGCTGGTTATTATTTTAACTGAGCTTTAGTTTTTGAATGATCCTTTATTTTAATAATTTGATGTAATTCTGGATATGAGATTTACTCAGTCATTTTGCAGAACAAGGCTGGTGGTTTGTTGAGTTTATATATAGTGTCTTGCAAAAGTATTCAGACCCCTGACCAATGCTCTCATATTACCGAATGACTCATGGTCCATTACAATTTTTTTTTCTGTTTGATAATTTATTTTTAAACACAAACTAATTATTATTTTGAGGGGGCATTGGTTTTATGTATGGGGAATATTTGTAAGACCCCTGTGCTGTAGAAGCTCCTAGTTTAGGCAGGAAATTACCCTAAAGTGGTCAAAATAACCTTACCATTGAACCATTAAAGTTGTTTTCACATTTTCTGGATTTAAAAAAACACACTGTTGAAGGATCATTGGTTAGGTTGTGAATCTGGAAGGAAATGAAGACCTTCTGCTGTAGTTAGAGATAAAGTAATACAAATGCATAGGTTAGGGGAAGGGTGCAAAATATTAAGGGTTTGGACATCCCACTGAGCACAGCTGGATATATAATCAGGAAGTGGAAGCTACATCACACAACCCAGGGACTGTCAAGAACAGGCCACCCCTCAAAACTCAATGCGCAAACAAGGACGAGAGAAGCCACCAATCACTTTGAACGATCTGGAGTGTTCTGTCGCTGGGAGTGGAGTAATGGTGCACCAGTCAACCATATCAATGTCTCTGCAAAAATGCCTAAAGTGAAGCATGGTGTTTGCAGCGTCATGCCATAGGGATGTTTCTCATCAGAAGGGAGTAGGATCTTCTTTTATCAAAGTCCCGATATCAGTCCATGAGAATCTGTGGCACTACTTGAAAATGGCTGTCCACAAGCGTCGCCCAACCAACCAGATAGACCAGGCGCAAATCTGCCAAGACGAGTGGCCGAAAATCACTCCGACACTGTGTGCAAAGCTGGTACATGCGTATCCCGAAATACGTAAAGCTGTTATTGGTGGCTCTACCAGATGTTATATTATATTATATTATATTATATTATATTATATTATATATGTGTGGGTATTGAATACTTATGCAAGCAACGTATTTCTACGTAGTCTTTTTAAAATAAATGATCAAACGCAAAAATATTTAAGCTTACCATTTGTAATTCAGCAATATGAGAGATTTGGTCAGAGATCTGAATACTTTTAAAACGCGTATTTTTTGTAAATGTATGTATATAATATATATATAAATGTATAAATCTAAATTCCCTAAGTCACGCTTAATCGGTTAACATTGTCACCAAAAGTCAAACACTGATGATTCTTTAGTCAGGATGTCAATTAAAAGGTAAATGCATTGGGCCCCCAGGATCAATAATTATGACGCTTAGTTCTGTAAACCGGATGTTTAGATTCCTATTATTGGTTGCTTAACACATTTATCCAAGGTGCCTAACATAGCTTACAATTTCTACATCCATCCACTTACTCAGCTGGATATTTTCTTACGCAATTCTAGTTAAGTATCTTACTCCAGAACACAACGATGTGGTCCAGTGGGCATTACTGAGCAGTAGTCACTGAGCTTTGAATTTTTAAATGATTAAAAACTTATTAATATTTGGTGCGAGGCCCACTACTGAGAATGCATTTTGGCCCTCAAAGCCCATAGCTTTGGATGCTTTGGTTCTACACCATAAAATATATATGTCATGTTACATTAAGATCAGTGGTCTACTGTTATTTACTTTATGCCTCTTCTCTCTGATGCCCACAGCTCAGTTAAAGATTGACATCTCTCCTGCACCCGAGAACCCTCATTATTGTCTGACTCCTGAGCTGCTGCAAGTCAAACCTTACCCTGACAGCAGGGTCCGGCCCACCAGGGAGATCCTTGAGTTCCCAGCCAGGGACGTCTACGTACCCAACACTACCTACAGGTTTGGCCTCAGTGTATCTTTGTTCACCTAAACATGAAGCAAGTCTAAAACTAACATATTATTTTTTTATTGTACGTGTGTGTACGTGTGTGTGTGTGTGTGTGAATGTATATGGAAGAAGTATGGAAATGTGTAACTCTGCTTTTACATGAGCAAAACAAACTGTGTAAAAGGGGCATTTCAGCTTCTAAAATCACAACCTTTAAAATCAAAACTCAAACTGCCAACATATTTCGCCCTGTTTTGGGCTGCAGTGCAAACAATGTGCTTTGAGGAAGGCTTTGAATTGAATGAGAGTAACTTAAAAATAAGTAGTTGTCAGATGATGATTAAATGAAGGGAAAAAAGCAACATTAAATGAGATGACCTGAGCAAGAACTTTCTCTGCTTAAATAACTGTGCTATAGCAACAAGTAGCTTATAGTACTTTGACATCTGAGTTGAAGAAGAACAAGTAAAAAAAGTCCTGCTTGTATATATTTTATGATCCTTGATTTTTTTGGTACAATCTCAAGAGTTTTCAACCAAAGTTCTAGGGGCTGATGAGTGAAAATTCCTCAGTAAGAACATCATACTAAAGGTCAAGTGTGGCGATATTGTCTTGGTTTGGAGATAGCTGCGTCCGAACCTGGACGATTTGTCATCATTGAAGGAACCGTTAACGGAACGCCCATCCGTGAGGTAATGCAGCAAGACATTGATCCGAAACACCCAAAACCAAGTCTATATCTGAACGATTGAAGAACAAGAAATCTGAAGTCTTAGAATAGCCTTCTCAGTCTAGACCTAAGCCCTATTGCGATGTTGTGGTAGGACCTGAAAAGAGCAGTTAATTTTCGAACGCCACGGAATTGAAGCAGTTCTGCGGGGGAGGAGTGGGCCAAAGTTCCTCTGCGGCGGTCTGAGAGGAACTACAAGACACGTTTGGTTGCAGTAACCGCTAAAGGTGCAATTGCGTGTTATTGAGTCTGCAGGTGCGATTCATTTTTTCACACAGAGGCATAACTTAAATGGAAGTGTGTCAAAATTTGTTCACTCTGGATGATACCTTTTAGCCTACTGAAATGGACGCTTAATATATTCAGTCATTCACTCAAGACAATTTGTTTCACCTTCATGTGAATCGCAGTCAAGGCAAGTACAAGTAATACAAGAGTTGCATAAGAATTCAGTAGGCATAGTCTAAAACATATCCTAAGATGTATAGGCTTTCCATTTCT
>JAOVYW010000029.1:5473716-5485871 GCA_025775045.1 Hiodon tergisus
CGCTTCATTGTCAACCTGGCCGACGGCAACGGCAACACGGCGCTGCACTACAGCGTGTCCCACTCCAACTTCTCCATTGTTAGACTACTCCTGGACACGGGTACGGCCTGCGCCTCCCCTCTAGGGGAGAACCACGCGACCGATCCCTGCTCCTACTAATGATATTTATCCGTGTGCAATGATTGACGTGTGCTGGAGCTGTCGCGGTTTATGGTCGTGAGGCATTTTTTTCTTCTTTCAACGAGGAATTGTGTCATTGGGTCCGTGTGCTCTGCCTACAGGCTTGTGCGAAGTGGACCACCAGAACAAAGCCGGCTACACGGCCGTCATGCTCGCCTCTCTGACGGCGGCTGACACCCCGGAGGACATGGAGGTCGTGCTGCAGCTGCTCACGCAGGGAGACGTCAACGCCCGGGCCACCCAGGTATGACCTACTCTCTCGCGTTCTGTAGACATGTCTCGTCCTGGCTTTAAAGCCAGTAGATTTGACATTACTGACATCACGTTCCCCTAGTGGATTGCAGTGACAGGCAACAAGCCTTTCCAAGCGAGCCCGTTTTGTCCAGTATACACTGGTAAAAGTCCTTCGTACCATTATTTCCACGGTGAGCAGGGCAATTAACTCGCTCCTCATTCTCTCTTCCACCTCGCTCTCATCCTTCCTCTATTCCTTCTTATGGCCGGATTACGAAATGATGCCCCCCACCCCTCCAAAAAAAAAAGTCCGGGGATATATACATTTTAAATGACAAATTGCCTTACTAAATTTTTACATCTATGAGAATATTTTCTGTCATGGAAAACAATGTCATACGTCATATGTTTTTGACATAACATTAACTGAAACACCATGACAAAAAGTGGAATAATCCTTCATTCTAAAGTCTACAGCTGGTAACAAAGAATGCGTGACTGTGATGTTGACGGTTTTTAAGTCATGCACTCTATCCATCTTATTTTAAAGCGCTTATGTTCTCATTGGCCTCAATCTCATTAACAACATGGGACGGACAGTTAACTCTGTAGAAGGGCTGCTTCTTTTGTTACGTGAATCCATTTTTCTTTCCTTAGCGTTAGTTTTTATAGGCATCTGTTAACCTTTTCACCATGCTTTGCTCATATCATAGCTGCAGAACAGCACCTTGCCTTCACTTTAAATCCACCTTTAATCCACAGTTACCTTTCTACTAATTGTAATGGTTATTTTTCGGGAGAAAATATTCACATGATATTATTGGTTAATTCTTAAACAGTGAGTTTAACACCGAGCTGTTGACTTTCTCATCACAATCTGATTACAGCAACAAACAAAAAAAACGTACATATTACCCCTGGCAGTCAGAGGCCCCTGGCCACTTGCCCCATTTGGTAATTCAGCTATGCCTCTCTTGTTCAGGCGGGACAGACCGCACTCATGCTTGCAGTGAGTCACGGTCGAACCACAATGGTGCGTCTCCTGCTGAGCTGCCAGGCAGACCTGAACGCTCAGGACCGCGACGGTTCCACAGCCCTAATGTGCGCCTGCGAGCACGGTCACCTCGAGATCGCCCGTCTCTTGCTGGAGAGGAGCGACTGCCACATCGGAATGACTGACAAAGTGAGACACGTGCATACCAACACACCCTTCCTCACATCTACCAATCCACTGACAAAATAACACTGATTTTATGGGTGGATCACTGGATCAGAATATGTTTCATTAAGGATGAGCGAATCAGTTAGGAACCATTTATCTTCAGATCACTATTTAATCCAGATTCTAAAGTAAACTACTGAAATAGAAGAACAACCATTTGAATTGTACATTTTTGTGGTTGCGACAGTCTTCTCCTCTGTCAAAGTGACTTGAAATGTTGAGGAACATTCAATTTTAGTTTTCCCTTTCTTCACCGAAAACAGTATCAAATTTCACTACAGCATATGGTACAGTTTAGATTGTGCAAGCCTAAAAATTATGCGAGCGGGTACATCTCACTTTTTATCTTAATAGCTCCACCATCTGGGAAAAAAGGAAAGTGCAGCAGAAGACAGCATTTGAATTGTGTGTAAAAGGATAAGAAAATGAAAATTCAGGAGACATCAGTTCCAGCCGTGGAGTCTTAAAGGATTGACTAAAAATACCATTTAAAAGCACAAATGTCTTTACAAAAGCTTACCAAGTATAACAGCAGGGTTGTGCTGGATTTGTGCACATGATTAATGACTTTCTTTGCGGTGAAACCTCTGGGTTGGATTTACTAATCCCTCTTAAAGGGAATTATTTCTTTTGAGCAGCTATGAATGAATTGTGTTGGATTGGATCAGGCCCTCGCTGAGTTGCTCTCTCATGGGATGACAGAGTAAAATAAATTGTGGAATCGTGGTGATCTGGCCCATGAGTTTGACTGACAAGACCTCTTTAAATAACCTTTAATCCAACGTCAAATATCAGCAGAGATTCCCAATCGCCCCACAAGTTGGTTTTGTCGTGCTCTTTCTCTCTCCTCCAGGAAGGCCGTAGTGCTCTCTCTAAGGCTACGAATGCTTCCCACATGGAGATTGTTGACCTTCTCAAGGCCCACGCAGAGGCAGGGGTCTCTGATACTGTCAGGCCCTTTTGAACCAACAACTCCTTTCAAGCCCGAAGACGCTAAAAGCTACAGTTACCAGGTGACCACTTTTTTTTTTTTACATCTGTGGCTATCTAATGATAAAAGATACTCCTGTGCATCACCACAACACAGGAGGAGCTGGGTGGTCCCATCATCCTATCGTGAGACTGGGCATACCCTCTACGTTGCCATGGTTCCTTCTTTCCATGAGAATGAATTCAAGCTATTTTTTAAGGTCCTCTACATCATTCTACAGCATTTATTATTAGGTTTCTCTCTTTTATACTTCTTTTTAAAGTTTGCAGTTATCCATCGATTTATGTTGCACATATTTTTCTCTGTAAGCACTAAACAACCAGAAAATGGACTCTTGTTTACGCTGCGGTCCAAAATGAAGGTTGTGTAGCAGAGGACGCTAGAAGGCTCTGCCAGCTGTCCTCATTGGTGAGACTTTTCCAACGCTTCCGCACTAACCAGTTCCAAATCTAGCATGAACATTTTGAAGGATAACCAACTTTCCTTTAGTCTCTACTGCTCGAAAAAGCAATTCAGTCCTCTTTCTGGTACAACAGTATTGCATCGATTAAGTTATACTGATTATTGAGGCTGTAAAAATAAACCTTACTGGGTCTTGACTGCATTCTGCACAGTATATGCACTTACTGATATTCTTCTTTGTGCCGTATTCTCTGCCTGCTCATTGTAATAATCAAAAAATTGTTAGAAATGCACAACAAACCGTAACTGACCTTCCATTCCAGACGTCCTTGCTACTTTTTGTAAGTATAATGGGGTCTTGAACGTTCTTTAAAAAAAAAAAAAAAAAAAATTGGCCTGCCTTACAATGCCAATAACCAGTCGGGGAGGAATTGCTTTGAAGGAATTGGGTGGACTTACCATCGTGCTGACCTGTGCTGCAGTTCCTCTGTTTGGCATGCATATACTGCTCAAACATTGCTGTCAGGTTGTGATTTATAAGCAAAAGAATGTAGTTGAAGAAGCCAAGCCAAGTCCCGATGTTGCAGAAATATGTAAGAGTCAAGTGAAAGAAAACCATACGGTATGTTTATCCTGAAGAAAAAAACAAATTTTCACCACAGAGGCAATCATTGTTATGCCTGTGCAACTTATCAGTGAATCACGAGTGGACAGATGTCAATGGACAGATTTTTATCAGGGTTGGGTCTCAATGCAACTGTGTGGAAGAATCATGTGAGAATTATAAATCGTGTACAGGTTATTGCAATAAATTAAGCAGTTTAAAAATATATATATTTATTTGATCTATAAATTTCAGAATAAGAAAAATAATATATTTAATACCATAGGTCAATGTTCCTTCAATTCTGTTGAGTGGCTATTGTGAAAGGGGATGCACCAGTTTTACCCCAGACAGTTTTTCATCCTGCATCTAGTCTGTAAAAGGTATCTGTACCAAAGTTGCCAAAAACTACTTTTAGATTAGACTGCAGAACAGACTGCAGTCTTTTCTAAAATTTTTATTGAACTTTGTTTTGTTTCTGGACAATATGGAAGTAAAAAGGCTTGGGCTATGTCTTTTGGATTATAACGGGATCCAAATGTAGAGTTTTGAGTGTGTATTATCCTCTAACTTTCTACCTGTACTGTGCCATTCAAATCAGCCCAAAATTGTATAGCTGTGTGTCTGCTAAATGCTGCATTTGTATTAGCAATGGAGATTAAATCTTCACATTTTAAAACATTTGTTTAGGAATATTTTTGGTAATAATCACCATTCTATGCATCATCAATCAATAAAAGACATTTAACATTGTTTAGTGATTTGAAATGACTTTCTTAAAGTTTTTTTTTTTAATTATGTACTATTCTAAAGAAGGGCAGACTACCCCAGCCACTTTTACAACTCTGCTACATTTTTATAATACACTTTAATATCATCACAATTCTGCAGGGACGATGGTGGAAATCCACAATTCAATTAATCAAGGACATAAATCCACCCCTACAGTGAATGTACGGTTTGCTGCGGCTTTCAGGACGGACGTGTTGACGTGAACATGAAAAGTAGCAGGAGGTCTCCTTAAACTTCAAAATCAAGAGTGAAGATATTTTCTACCCATTTCTACGAAAAGATAAAACATGTTGTGATTACTGAACTGTACTGCACGTAAATAAATTTGTGAATTATCTGTAATTCCTAGCACATGCAATGTGATTGATGCCTCTTGCTACACTAGCCGCATTTTCGGGAAACCTGCCACACTGTCACCCATCACTTTTCATCATGCCCGAGGGAAAAGATTCACCGAGCACCCGCTGTACCCCCTGTGGGTTTTGCTGGGCATCGGTGCCTGATGCCTTATGTTCTGCCCTTACATATTTATCCGAGTCCTCCAAAGAGTCTCCAGCGTTGTAATATCGTTCTACAGGCACACGTCAGGAAAAGGGTTTGGTCATGCCAAGCATCTGTCAATCTGCAAAAAAATTGTGTTTTAATTTCAATTTAAACATGCGATTAATCATAACATATTCATATGTGTTTATGAATGTGTGTGTGCGTAGACATACACACAGACACTGGTAGTAGGAACAGTAATGTAAAGTCACTTGGAAAAGTGCTTGATATATGTGCAGTAGCTTGGGGTCTACTGGGGCCATTACTCCCTCTACCCTGGCAAGCATCCCCATAGTTAACGCTGCCACCAGCATGCTTTACAGTAGGGATGGCGTTGTTGAGTTTGCTCCAGAAATTCAGGCCAAACAAGTTAAATTTTATGTTTAATTGGACCACATAAGTCCTCCACACACGTTTGATCAAATTCCAAACAGGATTTACATGGGTTTTTGAGAAATAACTTCCTACTAGCCACTAGCCGTTCTGGCATGCTTTGTGGAGTAGGCTACCTGAGATATTGTTGACACTTGAAGAGGTTCACCCATTTCTGCCATGGAATTGAGAGTATTCATCGGATTCTGGATTAGTGCCATATACTGTCCACTTCTGAATGATGGACTTCTTCCAGGGATATTCAATGCCTTCTAATCTTTTTATACGCCTCACCTAATCCTTCCCAACTTAATTCCAGAGTTGTTGTGTAAGCTTCTTGGTCATCATGGTAGTATCATTGCTTTGAATTCACTACCTTTAAAAAGTGTTGAGAAGGTTGAGTTGGTAAAGGTACACGTATCAAGATTTTAAGCTGACTCATTCACGTCCCTTCTATATAGGAGGTACAGCTGTATTTCTCACTCTTGGTAGGTGAAACTTCCTTCGGGGAGAATTGGATGCCGCTTCATCATGCTCATGCTGCACAGGTGTCTGATTGTATACCACCACCGTATTGTCGGTCCGGAAACGTACCTGCATCACCATAATCCTCATCAGGAAGGACTGCATACCAGCGACCCCAGGAAGATATGTGGTACCTCTGCCACTACCAGCCTCTATGCATTCCTTAAGTCACCCCAACCATAGCTTGGGGGGTCATGGTGGAGCAAGCATCCAATAGTTCTGCCGTCATTAACCAGTTACCCGGATTAATTAATTGCGACAGCTGCTTTAGGGTTCAATAATTTGACCCACCTGAGACTAGGAATTGCTCTGAGAACATTGTCTTGTGTTGCATCAAAAAGGGCTCTGAACAAAACCCCCCGAATCTGCTGGAGAGCAGAAATACACACACACAATTCTGAAACTTATCCCTGACTATGGGACAGACTTATGGAAAAACCATAGAAAAATACATTGGCTCTAAAGCCACAAAGAACATGTTTTGGGAACATAGAAATCAGAAGATAAACTGGCCCTATAAAGAAGTGACTGCTCAGGGCTGCTGCTTCAACTCCAGAGGAGCAGCCAGGTATCAATACAGTTCAACCCAACTGATCAGGGCCAATACCCTCAGCTGAAGAAAACATTAAAAAGACTATTTGGTAACTCCCCAGTAGGCCTAAAAAAGTGGTGTGCCACTGTTCTTTTGGACACACAGCATCCTCTGAAAGCAGAGCCAAACCATCTAGTACTGCTAGTGTTTGAATGGCGGAGCTTACAGGCGTGAAGTAGGCAAGGGCCATCATAGCCGAGTCAGCAAGGCCCGTAGACAGATTCTGCCATGGCATCAAGAGCTCACACCGCACCTATAATCCAGGTATACAGGAGGGGCTGTGAAAGCCAGGCTGGTCGCCACTTACAGATCTGCTGCCTCTGATTCTACGAACAAGGCTCCTCCTTCCGCATGCCAAAATCGGTCGAGGCGGGCAGAGACACCAGGTAATACAGAGAGTGGCGAGGGGAATGGGTTCTTCTCTTGCCTCGCCGAGGATGTTGATCTCCTTGTCTGTTTGGGTGGATAACCTCAGGTAATAAGCGAAAACAATTTCTGGAGGTCCTCCTGTCCGAGGTCAGTCCTTAGAACATAAGAGAGGCTGCAATCAGAGACTGTGCTCGCCCAGTTTAGACTCCTCCTCTTGAACCGAGCACAGTGGTGCAACCCATGCAGATTTGCAGAACAACTTTTCCACCATCATGCCCCTTAGAGGAGAATAAGCATCTCTAAAAATTCTCTTTTTTTGTTGTTCTTTATTGCGAGACAATTCCAAAAATGCGTTGGGAACAGCGAGCTTCGATCGACAGACATCAACGAGGTCGGCGTTGATGGACCGTCAAAAGTCTCTACATCAACATTCTTCAAGGATTCGATGCAACGCCGACAGCCACTGGAGTGCTCCGACGAACGTCGATTAACATTAACGTAATGTGGTGAAGTGCGCCGGCGATTTCTCGTGACGGCACACAGACCGAACAAGTTCGATCTACTCCGGCGTGTGACCCACAAAACCTACGCCGATACAGGCACCGCAGTGCTTCAGTATTACACACCACAGCCCCAAAGCTTGTAAAACAAGCAGGCTATTCCAGCTATTGCAGAAACAGGAACAGTTCAAACTAGTTCTAGCCAAAATCTAGTTCAAAGCTAGCGATGCAACCGCAGCCACTAGCTTGTGAAACCTGCGGAGAAAAAGAAAACAGCACAGAAAACGCACAACAATCATATCAGAAAAAAACTGTAAACAAACAGTAGAACAAATGACTTATCAAACTAGCTGTAACAGGACAGGTGAAGGGGGACCCTAATGGATCCTAGTCCTGGAAGCCTGCAGAAGGCTAACACACATAAAAGAAAAACAATCACAGTACTTATTACAGAGTAAGAACAGACAGTGACTAGGCAACCAGAGATGTTTCCTCACAAAATTACAATAAGGAGAGTATTGAAAGTTACCCAACTTAGCTCATTCTGAAGAAGAAAACGGGCAAATTTTTATAAAATTGTGGTTATATGACATCAAATGCTCTCGCGGGATTCGGCGTATCTGCTCAGAATTTAGGATTCTTAAAGAAGAACACACTTGTGATTATTCATATTTTGCATTTGAAATGCTGATAACTGGTTCAAGCAAATTCTAAACAGTTTCCAGCATTATGCACCATAGTAGTTTTGCAAAATCGACAATGCCTCAACTTAGCGAGAGCCTGCTTTGATCAACAAAACAGAGCCAAAAGTCTCTTCCTTCAAATGAAAGTCGGGCTTGTGCAATGAAATCGGCTCGTTTAAATAAACACAGCTAATGGAACAGAAAGGTTGGCTTGAAACAAGTTGGCCATTAAATAAGCGCTCCAGTTAAATATTTAGTACTAGCAAATTAAATTAGACAGACATTTAATTTGCATGTTGAGCTATTTTTTATATGAAGTTCAATGGTATGATCCAACAGTCAATTGTTTGAGTGCGCTTGTTGAATTCTTGATACTTTCACCTCTAAAACGTTTCACGTGACATACTGAGCAATCATGGCTGTTCCCAGAAGATGGCACTGTTACCAAAGATAAGTGTCTGTTGTTGAGACACGATTCTGGCTAAGCAAAATGTATTATGCACAAGAATGTATGCATTAGCTTGTCAGGTGACTAATGGCACTATTATGGGTAATAAAACAATTCCCTAGAACGAACCCAACCCTTTAACAACAACATTAAAGTGCACAGTAGTAATTCATTAAAGTGCATCATCTCCCGGGAGGTTAAACTCTATCCTGGTTGGGAATGTTGACACAAAAGTCTCCATTCGTTGCTTAAATTAGGAGATCTTCAATAATTTCATAGTTTAAAAAGTGGACGCAGTCATGCTTTACCTGCTTTGAACCACAGTGAGTAATGCTGGAAGAGTTTTCTGAATGCTAAAGCCTCCACTCTATCCATGCAGGCACAACATGGGATATTTCCTAGGGGGAGACCCCAGAAGCCTTTCACGTTTAACCAGAAAAAGAAACGAGCAGCAGGCAACGGTCCCCCTGGGTGCTCTTCTGCTTATAAACCTCAGCCAGCAGCTTCAGGTTAGTGCTGATAGACAGACGGCAACAAAGCTCCCACCTGCACACAGACTGCTCTTCTTAATGTTCCCCCAATGTATGAGGACAATGAGCTAAAACGACAAAGACATTCTGGGGTGGCGCGTTAACGGAAGGAGGGCAATGGTCCAGAGTGCACTGATAAAAAGAGTGTGCCTCTAAATTTACCTGCTTAGAGAATTGAAATCAGTCAATGCGAGTGTGTACATTTCAAATGCCCATATGTTGCCAAGTCTCCACTGACTGACGCTGGTACAGGGACCCACCAAACAGCACTTTAATCCCCAACTCATTAGAATTGCAGATGACTCCCTTCCTGATGCCCGTGCCTCCTTGCATGCTGATGAAACAAACAGTCCGAATCACACGGCGAGTTTGGGTTTAAAGAGCATTGAACTTTTCACTGATCGTATCATAGCAACTTCTCCCCCGATTAGCGTGCCCAGAGTTCCCACTCTGCAACTGCAGGAAGCTCATTTTTAATAGGGAAAAAGAACAACATCCTTCATTTTGCCAACCCAAGCTGCTACAAAGCACTCAATCCCCTCTCTGTTGTTGTTGAGGAAGGTAACTTGAAAACAAATGGGCAATTAATCATTCACAGACAAGGGTGCCGACACGATTAGCTTGTTCCTCTGCCTTTAATCTAATTAGAACAATGAGTCTCGCAACCACCGGAGGCAGCAGCAGAGCTAGGGAGATGAATGTTGTTGACAGGTAGTGTAGGGGATTTGTTCCTGAAGACTTCCCCTTGACAGTTTCCCACATACACTCTTGGGAAGGGGGCGTCACTCTCAAAATATCAAGAAATGCATCGGGGGGAGTCATTTTTGAAGAGAAAAGTTTTCACCGGCGACAAACCAGTCTCAGAGACTCGTGTGTCTCCAGACAGATGCATCTAGGACCGGAGTCTGCTTTTAAATGGTCCCAGCTGAAAAACAGCACAACTGCAACTTTAGTTGCCCAAGTATTCCAATACAATATACCGTATGATGCATCTTAAAAGCATTCCATGTCTTTCAGGCTTTTTTGTCTAGGTTATGCCTTTATGTTATTTCAGATTCTTCACAGTCAAATGGTTATTGTAAAAGGGGAGCAGGCATGTCTCGGCTAAGGACCTAAAACAGCAACCAGAAGGATGCAGGGTCGAATCCCAACAAGGGAGCTCTAAAGAAAAATTGCAAGCATCCCTGGATAGAAACACCTGCCAGGCAATGAGGTAATCCTAAACATAGCAAACATTCAAAGCAGATACAGGGCACAATGTCTAAAAACCAGGTAACTCTAGACCAGCAAATCCCATTCACAGAGCCGCATTGCAAAGATTAGCATAACAAACTATTACATTAAATATTAAAAATGCTATCACAGATGTTACACTACAAGGATAAATGAACAACAGAAACAGATTATTTTTATATCAATATAGATATTTATGAACAGATTGATTTCATAGAAACGGGAGAGAGAGCGAGAGAGAGAGACCGTTTTGGCATACAGTACAGATATTCAATGTAAGTACAGAAGTTATAATTAGGTATAATTCCCCTCCCCATCCCCCACCCTCTGACACACAAATATTGTAAAATATACATTGACACAAACAAGGCACCAATAAATTAAATGATAACCCCTCTTTAAAACAAACAAAATATATTAAACTGAACAATATGATACAGTATAATGAACCTATTTTCTGTAACGCTCGATAGTTAAAAAGCTAAACTTTTTTTTTTTTTTTTGCAGAAAAAAGAATGAAAACACTTTGGCAGATTATTAATTTGAGTTACAATCAAGTAGTAAATAAATCCAGTGCTCTTGTGTACAAATAAATTCATATATGTTCTACACTCTTTCCTGGAGACTTATATACAGTTTTTACAGAAACGTTTAAAACATTATAAAAAGTTTTGCAGTACGAAAATGTATTTACACATCATGATTCAAAACCATTTGACCGTGATAATCAGTCCCTCCTCTTTATCTCATTTACACAGTGCAGAAGGCATTTTGAAAAGTTTGTGCAACAAACGGCATACAAAGTCTTTCCAATATGGCTGTGGAATGAACATAACCCAGAAGAAATGACCCTGTCCCATGACCGACCTGCCCACTCCACCCACCCTCGCCACATTTACATTGTTGGGTACAAAAAAGGAGCCTGAAGTTTGATTTTCAAGTAATACACGTCAAGAAAATATAAAAGTGTCTGAAACGGGAAAAGGAAGGTCATTGTTCACAAGCCTAAGAGGACCAGAAAGAAAATAGTCTGACTAATTCAAAAAGTTAGTACTGTTAGTGTACTGACAACAGGGTGCTTTTTACATTAGAAAACATGGTCTGTTTAGAATAAAACCCAATACTCAAAAGGGATTAAAACCTGGTCCATGTCTGTTTCACCCTCCCATTACTTGAGCGCAAGACATGGGAAAGACAGCCCTTTCAAAAATATTAATGCCAACAAAAATGAAAGCATTCTGAGGAGTGCTAGAGTTAATCACTATGCAGGATGGTGAAGTGATCCAAGCTACTGACCATTCTGTCTACAGTATGGGTTTTGGTATAAGTTCTCACAAATCGGCAAAGTACCATAAGAGTCTTCGGTTACTGAATTTCTGACTTCCATCTCTAACATGCGCCTTATCTTGTGAGAGAACTACTATTGTTCCGTGTTTTTACAACAAATTGGAAATTGCAAATTACAGCAGCTGTTGATGAGAGATGGCCACTCAAAGTGCTCTCTTAAGACCTTGTTTCATGTTCACACCACAGCGCTGACACTAACACACTATGTATTTTGTTGCCCATGATTTATGAGACTGACATTAAATAATCAGATCAGAAAATAAATGAAGGTGGATTCAACCCTCCCTTGTGGAGCGGGACCTTCCAGGCAAGGGAAAAGTCAGTGTCTCTGAAGAAAGACTGCAGACTGCCAGAGGGTTCCTTGTAGACCAAGATACAGCCAACGCTGCTGCTCACCAAAGCAGAGGAGCATTCCTCCCTCTCTCTCGGCATCAGACGCAGACAGTGGCTTTCCCAACGTGCCACACAAGGGGACACGTTTCCAGCCTTAGGAACGACGGCTTCAGAGTCTCGGCAGGTTCAAAGCTCGCAGGCGTGCTCACTCGCTAGCGGAGGGCAGGCGTGCTCGCTCGCTAGCGGAGGGCAGGC
>JAOVYW010000029.1:5514593-5532314 GCA_025775045.1 Hiodon tergisus
AGCATAAACGTATGGCCACTGCTTCTCTGAGCAGCAGGCCAAGGAGTGACATTTAGCAAAGAGGAAAAGGGTGCCCTTCGTAGATCCCCAACTGCGGGCCAGCCTTTCCCGTCTGCTCTCTCTGCTCCTGCAACATCCCGCTGCCTACGCTGTCTGTAATCACTGTCACGTCTGGAATGGAAATGACAAAGTTGTCCGCGCAGTATCGCGGCTTTGTTAAATTGCGTGTGTGTTTATGAGGAGGGAAGGTGCAGTCAGCCAGGAAACTGCCATAATGGAACATGTAACGCAGAAGCCCTGTGTGGTATTCAATCGGTTTGTCTCTCAGTGGCGGACGGTAAAGATTGATTAGAATTTTTTTTCTTCCTTCTGTCCATTGTATCCTTTATGTTTGAGACTGAAGGGGAGATTACAAGTAAAGAGGATTGCCCAAGGAATAGAAAGCCAATTGATCCACGGCAGAACTGAGAACTGCCAAATTGATTGCTTGAAATTATGGTCGACGGTTATTTGTTGAGAGGTGTGTAGTTACTTATGTAACCATGGAGCAGAAGAGATTGGGCTCATTCAAAGCAGTACGGGGGGTGGGGGAGATCGTCACCCGTACAAATTGGAAATGTTAAATAGTTTTCGTTCGGTTAAACAAATGCAAAAAATTCCAGGCATGCTATTTAAATTAATTCTTTCTCGTACACAAAACACGGAATCGACAAAAAAAACCATCCAAAAACGTATGTGTATTGAATTCCCCCAGTTTGGCATAGTCTGAGTTTTTTTTTTCTTTTTCCCTCCCGTTTCTTTCCTACCTCTGTTAAGAGTAAAAAAATAGCATCCTGACTTTAGCTCGCTGCAGGCGCTAAGTGGCCGACTACCCAAGGAATGGTACGATAATGATTGTTATAATTGTGATAATGCGCTCACCATTGTTTAACAGTGTGCGGTTTTCTAACTGTCGGCACGGAAGCGTGTCGGTTTGAACACAGTGATTTTATTGTAATTGGGCCATTTGCAAGTCTTCAGGCAGCCCTCTGAAAAGCTGTGGTCTTGATCAGTTATGTTTTTAGATGTTTTTTTTAGATCTGCGTCGACAGGAGGATTTCGAAGTTCTCCGATGTTGCGTTGATCTTTGTAGGTTTTTTGTACGATGTATATTCGTATTTGTACAATAATTCCCATCATCTGGGACCCCGCAACCTTGAATTCAAACTCAAAAAGAATTCAGGCTTATTACTCTAGAGAGGATTGGCTTTTGGCGCCTCTCAAGTTCAGGGAGGTTTTCAGTACTACACGTTACCTTAAGTCACATGTCAAAGAAATATTCTCCATAGGACTTTCAAAAGGTGCTCTTTGTCAGAACCCCCCCCACCCCCTTGCCTGTTAATCCCAAGGGAGGTCTCAGCGAATTTCTGGTATTGATGAACAAAGGCTGTCTTCGGTTGATGAATCCTGGTTCTGCGTTAATGAAACCACTCATAATCAGAGATCTGGTGCCGAAGGTTCGGTTTCCTGCCCCACTTTGATCTTTGCTTATGCATGTCAGCAACATGATTCGAGCCGTACTTGTGGCATTAGTCTAGGGCATGGAAGACTCCTGTACACCTAGATGTTATGTCACCTTTCAAATCCCCGAGATTCGTGTCGACAGACGCGATCGAGGAGACGTGCGTTTGCCTGTATGTATGCTCGCCTGTATTAGTGTGTGAATGTGTTTTCTCTGAGAAATGCAAACATCTCTGTATGCCTAAATAGTGTTTAAAATATTAAAATCCAAATAGAAGATTCACTTGATTCGACTAGAGTAGATAAAGACCGAAGGCGCGCTTTAATCCGCTGTGCTGATGTCCCAGTTTTTTAAACCCCGTCGGTCCGACGCCGGAGCAGCAACCGAGGACGGAAACTGGAGATAACAAGCGCGGCGCACTCCTCCGCATTGCGTGCGGTGAAAAACAATTTCTCTCCCCGATTACTGTAATTAAGGCATAACTTTCATTTGGCGCAGATGACTAGGCAGCTGCTCTCCTCATTAAAGCCTGGATTTTCCATGGCTACACCTTCCTGTTAAGCGCTTTCCTAAGGTGCCCTTGTGGCTAGCTCCTCCATCCCTCTTCATCTCTCTGTTACCCGGGGTTTCATACCTAGTTTAGAATCGGCGTGACGATAAAGGGCACACGTACATATATGATTTAATTCATTCAATGCCAGGTCTTTCTGGTGACATCTGCGACATGGAACAAAGGAATCAGACAATAATAGAACCTCCGCTAACAAATATGACTTCCTGCTGGGCTTCTAGGGGGCGACTAGTCTTCACAGTCAATGAATTTGTTAATTAGTATCATTTTCACCAATTAGCACGTCGAGTGCGATGCAGATGTTAGATCTCCAGGATGCTGTATCTGTCAGGGCTCCGAGGGGGGTCCGGTGCATTGAGTCAAATGTGAAGTGGGAACGGACAGCGGGCCGTACCACGTGTCGGGGGTGGTCGTCTGTATATTAAGTCTGTCACGGTGTTTGAGGTGCATCGGAGGATCCTGCCATCCTAGTTCAGCATCTGCGAGCGTCCCGATAGCCTTTGCTCAGATCATATCTGCGGCTGTAATATGACCCACACGTTCCCGCCACAGACACAGAGAGACGGGCGGAATATCAATATGAGGATGAGGGGCGAGGGTAGAATACTAAGGGACCTCTCTCTGAAGCACCGCTGTCATCTGAAGCGCAGAGCGCTGGAGAATCACAGGCGGCCGTGTTTGCAGAGACCAAATCAGCCCACACAGAAGTAAAGTCCTTACGGTCGCCATTTTTACTTGATCGTGACTATATCCGGGTCTTAAAAACGTCAGTATTTCTCTGTTGTGTAATTAGCACCTGGGTCTTTTTGGTGTCCTGGTACTTTTCGAGTTCCTGCTGTCCGCTGTTTTAACACCCGAAATTGAGAATAGGAAGTGGGGCCACCTTTTGCACTCCTGTGGTCGTCACCCAGTGTTGTCTGTTAAAATCTGATTTTCACACATTCTCGTTGCACAGTTAGGGTTTACACATCATCAGTGGTCCGGTGTCGAGTCTGAGTAAAAAAATAAAATAAAATGTTTTATGCCTCTACAACTCCCTCCATGTTTGTGTTATTTTTCTCTAGAACCTAGAGGGCTGCAGCCTGATTTTAGCAGTGAACGCTAATCCTCTATCAGGGGAAACTGAAAAGGCTGATAATTACGCAGCCTGCTACTCTGTTGAAATTGGCATTGGCTCGACTGCCATTCTTCCACCTGTAATGTTGAAAATTGTGATTTTTCAGTTTTATTTCTCTCTACCCCCGCCGTCCCTGTTGCATTCCCACTGCGCAGATATGCCAATCACTTTGGCTCTTTTTCTGCGCTGTCGTGTGGTACATTCAGCCTGATCTTAATGAACTATGAATTTCATTCGCTGGGGCGAATGTTCCGGTCTCCAAGCGTGAATCGGCTTGTACAGGTGACTGGAGGAAAATGGAATTTACTCTAGAAATATCTAGTTGTATAGCTAATTACCAATGCTGCTGATGGTGGAACACGCACGTCAGGTTGTGTTTGCTGTTCTGTTGCTAGCTGCCAGTATTTTTTACCCAGACTGCTGGGATTGAAGGGTTCTTAACGCGGGCTCAGATTGTATACTTCTCCTAGTACTGCATTACAAATCGATCAGTAAATTTGATTGCATATGTGGAATTGCTCTGGGAGATTGACTTTAATGTACACTTAGCTCCTCACATGGGAGAGAGCCACACGGGATATGATTTTGCTGTTCTTTTGTCAGTCGCTTCTATAATACAAGTGGATATTCAAAGGTAGTCTGTCTGTGTCATGCTATACTGACGCGCCCTTCCCCCCTCCAGTTGTCGGACCAGCAACAGGAAGAGCCTCATAGTGACGTCCAGCACCTCGCCCACCCTGCCTAGACCTCACTCACCTCTGCATGGGCACACAGGTAAGCAGACCGCCTGCGCGTTCACGGCTCGTTAAGTTAGCGGTCGCTCTTATTCAGAACGACGCACAAAGTTGCACTTACACGCAACGAGCCTCCCTTGGGACAGCTGGACTTGGAAGGGGCCCTGCACCGTAAATACTGCCTCCTGATTTTCTCTTAGTTCACCCTAGCTTGGTTTGAATACTTGACTTCAAAGAATGGCCGACTACGCCATTCTTAGCTGTCACCAGCCCACAGCTTGCTGTCAACATTTCATTGTTTTTTGTTTTTTTTAACACTAACGCCTCGGAGTTGTCAAGGCGAGCGTTGGATTCGCATATGAATTTAAAAGTGAGAAACGTTTTGCTGTGTGTTGTGACTCGCTCGTTAAGACCGCGGTTGCATCATTTTGTTTTGCATCCTAAATTATTCTCACAGCACAGTTAATATACATTAATGTTTCTCACAGATATGACAAAAGCTGATTACCAGTTCTGTGGCCTGCATTCATTGCACATTGCTGCTTGATTTATTAAGGGGAAATTTTTTTTCTGTTGCCAAATAATTGCTTTCTTCTTAAATTTTAGCTGATCTACCACCAATGTGCAATGTGTAAAAACATTGGCAAAATCTTTCGTCATATACAGTACTATAACAAAGGGACACATTCGTTTTTACTTGCCATGTAAATGTGTACTGGGTGTTTGACTGTCATATTTTCAATGTGACCGCAGGGATCTACACTGAGGGGATATTAAAAGGCTTTATCTGTACGGTTTTCCTTCAGTGACTGGAATGCTACTCATTGGCATTGGCTTTCCTGAGATATGAATTCTGTCATGAGTCCTAGAGGCAAAATCCAGTGTTTCCAGTGGGGTTGTGTAAAACGACAAACTGCTTAATCAAGTGAGGCCGTACGGTTCCCGGCAGGATGCCGCGTCCCGTGGTGACGGCCGTCACCGCGGATACAGAGCCCGGCACGTGCAAAGCGTCTGCCGCGAAGCGTTCAGAGAGGAGACGGCAGAAGAGGGGACCCCCTGGCGGGACAGAAGGAACGCTTTGGTTGGATGACCCTGCGCCCATCGAGGTGTTGGGGTCTCCGACGGGCATCACCGGAGCCCGAGAGTAATGAAATCTGACAGGCTCTCTAACAGACCTGGAAGCTCGCAGCGGGGCACGACAGGCCCCTCTGCCATTCCGCCTTGGGTCGACTCCCAGCCTCTCAATGTCTGCCTTTTGTTCTGTGCGCTGAAAAACTAAACGGGTTTCAGTGACACGTTTTTGCGACCTGCTTTTATCATTTGTAACAGGCTATATGGGTCTTCCTTTCCTCTTTTGCGTCTGTAAGAAGACTTGCCAAAAGGATGGGGTGAAAAATCCCCAATTTCCTGAGGGCATTACAGAGGTGGCGACGTCATTGCTAATCTTACTAGCCTCGCGACTTCATGCATCATGTGACCCTTGTGTGCAGCCTACCGCTCTTCAAACGCAGCCTGCCAATCCATAAGCTCTATCTGAAGCGCATTTTCACCGGAGTAGTGAGACTTTAAATGGGCGCCGTTATTAGCACGTTGTTCATGAGGTTAGATTGAGTAAATGAGTACGTTTCCGTTTGCGCGTGTTTAAAACTGCGCTGTCATTACAAGGGCGCGAACATTATACCGTCTTCGATTGACTCTTTTTATGTTGCCTGCTGATGTACTGCTGCACACAGTTATAAACAGGAGACTACTTCTCAGGAGGAAGAAAATAAGGCTTCACAAGTACATCTGTCACTGTAAAAGTGACCGCCCCTGGTCTGATTCAGTGCTATTTTTTCTTCTTGCTGGGCGTGTTTTACTTGTGGCACACAATGCAGTCAGAGACTAAACCACTCATTATCATGCCTCCTGAGAGGAGCTCTGTTATCTGTCAGGCCTGCTATTTCTGTCCCCTCCTGCTCTGTGTATGCCCAGCGTTCCTGATGATCAGGAGAGACCGCCCGCACCAACGATGGATTAGTCCCCACCCGGCCAGGGACTGGGGCTGAGCGACGCGGCGTGGTGTTTCTACAGCGTGCTGCTCGGAGTGACAGTCGGCTGTTTGCTTAGTGACAGCAGTCAATTATCCGTCTTCAGCAGGCGGCGTACGAACCCCTGGTACGGGGGTTGTTTTCGGTCGTTCTGACACCTTCGATGGGGGTCCAGAGTTTCCCGCTCTCCCGCAGCAAACGGGCCGGCTGCGGTTCAGCGGTCCAACCGGAAAGGCAGCGTGGTATAACGGCTCCCGGCATCAGTGAAGGGGTGGCGTGTCTGCGGAAAGGCTGGATTCCCACCCGATGTGGGCAGAAGCTGAGCACTAGTTGTATCTGTGCTTTGGCCACTTACGTGAGCTAACCGCACAGCTGCTTTCGCGGACGAGGGCTGTTGCACCGCCAATGCTGCTGGGGTGACAGACGGAGCAATCCGTGTCCATCTGCCCTTGTCTCGGCCCAGCTGCCAAACCTACCGACGAACCGCCGGCGGGAGGGAGGGGCGGCAATGGGTCCTGCCGTTAAAACCTGCGGACCCCGGCAGGATACCGAATCCCACTTAGCCCCTGATCGACACCCCCCTCTTTCTGAGAGGCAGGCACTAACCCCCCCCGAGAGCGGCGCCAGCACATGAACTCACCGGGGCGAATGGGCCGGCTACACCCCTCTCTGCTCGTTCCTCAACGCTCACCCATTGCACGTGTTTACTGCTGTCTGCGAGTAGCCCCGTAGCACTCCACGCGGTTCAGCCTCATAAACAGCCTATGTCACCGTTTCCAGATGAGTGGCTCCCGTAGCGAGCGATCAAGCGTGGCCGCTGTTGAATATGCACTGGGCCACTCCGGTCGACGTTAGCTGTTGCGCGCCTGACGCTCCTGCCAAAGTCAGTCTTGAGCAGTTTTTCTGGTTTGTTCGATGGCGCTATAGGTCTGGTTAAAACCGGACGTCTGCTTGTCCTTTGGGCTCCTCTATGGGGAATTTCAGTGCCAAGCCCGGTGGGTTTCTGCTTGCTGACCTGGAGAAATGCACATCTGAACCAACCCCCCCGGGCCCCGGTGTCCCAACGCAACCTGGCATCAAATGCCCTGCAGCAAATCCTTTTCCCTAATGACTCCGATAATGCGATGAGCCCCTTTGCCTCCCCCTTTCAATATCCTGCATAAATTTGGGTTTGGAGGAGAGTGATAAAAAGTTTAATCCAGTTTTATTTCCTATCTGAAATGAAGCTCAATTAAATGAAGAGCGGTGCAAATCCCCTCCCTGGCGGGTGTGTGTGTGTGTGTGTGTGTGTGTGTGCGTGTGCGTGTGTGCGGGTGTGTGTGCGTGTGTGTGTGTGCATGTGTGGGTGAGTGTGTGTGTGTGCGGGTGAGTGCGCGCGTGGAGCTGGAGGGAAAGGTCAGGCTGGTATTTGCTCTCTCTGGTGACGAGACGGACATCTGGGGCTTCGAGGTGTTCATTCAACTTAATGAGACTTAATTGGAAGAGGCAGGATGCGTTTGGAAGGCTGTGGGTATTGTCCTGGATCTTGATTTAACCATTAACTTTGTTAAAGTGGAAAAAGAAAATGTTTGCGCCCGCTGCGTTTTCTTCTTCATCCGGCCTATATTATGAATCGTGTCTTTACAATGTCCTTTTAGAAATCTAATTAATGGATTAACGGTTTTAAAAAAGCACACATCTATTCATAAGAATGAACTTTGAGTCAAACGTCTTTGCAGAAGGAGAGAAATACGTGACAGAAAAGTTGATTGCGTTGGGAATTTTAAAATGGGCGTTCTCATTGTGAACAGCACCTCCTAGTGTACGATACGGTTTATGCCATTTACTTGGTAGCTCTCTGAAGGGTTATAATTCAGTGCTCTCGGTCACCAGGATCGCACACACTGGCAGTCTAGTTAATGTCTGTCGCTCGGTAGCAGCTCCTCGTAGTGAAGATTGTCATGCATTCGGTTTATTCCTCTGCCCCCTGTTTGTTTCACCCTCGTACGCCGTTAACCTATTTGAATAATCCGTCGGCCTGTGTCAACAGACTGCTCTGCTTTCTGACAGCTTGCCACCCTCCGTGCCCAGTCCGACTGGTGTGCCGAAATCAGGGGACCGGGAACGCTTCGCCCTCTGACAGGACTTCTCAGGCTTCTTAATGTTAATGTAACGCGTGCAAGCGGAACGTACCATTAGTTACGAGGTGCGGCCACACTGCTGTGTCTCCCAGCGCTACCTCTGCATACTGGCTGAATGGAAATGCCCAGATCTTTGCTTTCTGGGTGACTCTTTTTACTCACCATGAGCTAATGTGCACGTGCGCGAGCTAGACAAAATAAAGGACGTGCATTCTCAATAACCAAATCACAATTTAAATGAATTCTTGTACCAACACTAATTATCAACGCGTTTCCACTTTAAAAGCAACTTATTCCAAAGTCATAGCTGAATTTTCACCAGTAATGAAAGCAATAAATAACACGACGAAAATGACAGCCTTCGGGTAGTATTTGTTTTTTAGTCTTCACTTGCTGCGTCAGTTTGTTTTAACACGTCTCCCACGCGGTAAACAAAAGCGATATGGTGGGCCAATTTGGTTTGCAATGCCACCCTTCTGTTGGAAATATAGTTTTTTTTACACTGCACTTGCCTACAGATGATTGACTGCAACTATCTCTCTGTCGTTAACGTTTGCGCTCGAGTAGTTAATATTTGCATGGCCAGAGTTAAGTAAAGTTGAGAGTTAATTTCCTCTTATAAAATGTAATGTAATTTGCGTTCTCCTGTTTCGTGTGTTTTGTTTAAGTATTCCTAAACTTTCACCTCAGTTTAAAAAAAAAAATGTTTTTTCTTTTCTTTTTCTTTTATCTGTCAATTATATTACCAAACTGTCTAAACCAAGGCTTGGACAAGATCAAATCTTTGGCGACCCACTAATCGTGCTTTATGTAACTGTATTACATAGACTTTTGTTTTTGTGTTTAGAAGATATAAGCTACTTACAAGGCAGTCTCGTAACAGAAAACACTTCAATACAATTTTGATTAAATGTGATTAGTGGTTTGTCAATTTTTATTTTATTTATTTTATTTATTCCAGCCTAAGAATGGAGTACTCCAATTTCACCATTGGATTTGCTTGTCAGTAGTGCTGTTAATTCTATAGAAAAGGTTACTCTGGTTCAGAGATGAGTGACAGAAGTATGAATTTGTTGTGGTTTCTGTACTCCATCTTTGTTCATGTCTCAGTCCGTCTCTCCATCTTTTACAGGGAGTAGCCCCTTGGATAGCCCCCGGAACTTTTCCCCCAATGCTGGGGCCCACTTCTCTTTTGTCCCGGCACGCAGGTGAGGAGGGGTAATAACCTAATATGACGGGGTTCACACAGCACTCTTCTGCACCGAACTTCGACCCTGGGTGTCTTCTGTCTTTCACTCCGTTTTATCGCAGATGTGTTAAATTCCCCATGAAAAGCAAATAAATGCCTACAGTAGTTTCCTGATGATAGAATTAATGACCTGCAGAGGATTTTCAGCATTCATTTCTGAATAAGTCCTTCTTCCAGAAGAAGTAGATGACAAATTCTAATTGCAGTTGATGGAGGTTGAATTTGCAATTAAAAGCAGATTAAACAGATTTCCATGATTTGGAAATTCATTTGTATGAAAAAGCGAGATGAATATCTCCATCTGATATTGGCATGAAAAAAAATCTTTCTTTGCTGTGGGGAAAAAAACAACGATTTGACGATATTTAATGAGCCAGCAAGGAGCCTGAAGCTTTGGCGCCATCTAATGGGCAGTTGTATGCTTGCCGCGTTGGCGATGTTATGGAATCGGTCTAAACACTGAAATGGTGGCTGAGCCGCGGCGCTTATTTTGTATTTTATTTAGCACCTAACTAAATAAGCTAAATGTGTGTATGCCTGTGGGCCCGTGTGTATTTCCCAGACGGATCCACGTCTGAAAGTTTCTATTCCTTTTTTTCTGGGGGAGAGAGAAGGTGCAATTGCGCGAGTGCTCCGGGGAAGGGTTGTAGGATTTTGAGGGGCAAATTTGTGTGGGGGTCATGTGCTAACACTGTCCTCTTTTCTACACAGTCATGGGCACAGGGCTGACAGGTAAATTCCCCCTCCACCCCGCCCCCCTGATCATTTCCCACCTCTCACTATCTCGCGTAACGTTTCACCACCTGCTTCTCCACGTGCATGGCTGACCCTTCCGGAAGGTCTGCATTTGCCTTCATTGCTCACAAGATCATATTAGCGTTTTGTCAGTGCTGGAATCATAATGCCTATTTGCAATGCAGAAATATATTACTGTACTCTTAATGGGCCTGCGAGTGGCTCTGCTGCCAGTCAATTGTCTGTGTGGCTAAAAGAAATATGAGGCTAATTAACTATAAGTTGGACTTTCTGCATGTAGATATATTTGGCAAACATTGAACCACAATTAAGATTTGACGCCCAAGTTAAGTCACTTAATGTACTCTATTGAAGTAGTTTCAAAGTTTTATTTTACCTTCTAGTAAAAATCAACCCTAAACCAATACTTTGATATTGTGTCTTTGTAGTAAAAGCAGCAACGACAAAAAGCTTTTAAAATGGGGTTTAATGTGGTTATTATTTGACTGACTTCCAATCGTGGTCTGGTATAATTCTGGTGGAGTTTGCATGCTTAATAACATTCCAAGAAATCCGGCGGTCCGAGAAAGCTTTGATGATTCTTCTGAATGACTCAGGGTGCCTAATATGGGTAAAAACTATATCTTGAACAGGTCGGGTCCTAGATCTGACTTCTCGGTTTTGAAAACATTCCGTTACTTTGACCCACGGTTGTGTTTGCGGGACTTAGTGCGCCTTTCTTCCCCACCCGTTTTTGGACTTGGGTCCAATGTTGCCGTGATCGGTCAGTCGGATCTGTCTACAGCCCTCGCCATGTTGATCCTAGGGCTGCTTCCATCTCCATGCCCATGTCTGGATGTGTAATTCATCCACTAACGTCCTGTCAGGTCCAGCTGTGTTTGCGGTTTCCACTCTCGCTGTCTAATGTGCTGGAAGTGATTGGCGAATGTCCAATTGTCATGTAGGGTTACAGGGAAGATTCACCTGCAGGGCTTAAGCAAAAACATGTCTTGGTTTTTAGTGTCCTCGGGACACTCTAATTTGCTGGAGTACCTTGAGTGATGATTCAGCAAAAGCCAGCCTTTCCAAACAGTATGGTGGGGTGGGGGGTGCTATTTTGAGGTTTGACCAAAGCTTGGTTGTTAATCTCTGGGGTGGCCTGGAAACGCCGACGTTAGACCTCCGGACCGGTTTGTTCTTTTAGGAGACGTCGGCACGGCACAGAACTCGTCTAGTTGCGGTTGGTTTGAGGTCCCTGTCCGGCTCTACAAAGCAAATCTTTACCCGTGACCGCTTGCCGTTAGACCATACTCTCTCTCCCTCTCTCTCAGGACTGATGGCCGCCGCTGGTCTTTGGCCTCGCTGCCTTCCTCTGGATACGGCACCAACACGCCCAGCTCCACAGTTTCGGTGAGTTGGGTCTCGGGTCCGCCGCCCACATCCCCGTCTCCTTCATTATCGCTACCTGCAGCATCAGTCCGATCACTTCACTTCCTTTCACCCTGTAGAGCATGTGATTTTTGTTTTACCCTGTAGTTTAGGGAAACTTCTCACTTCAAAGCAGCTAATTGTAGTTAGAATAGATTTGCCCGTTTCCCCTGCTACCCGTGCTTGCGAGACCACTTCATACAGCCAGAGAAGAAAGATGGGAACTTGTGCTCAATTGAATACTCTAAAGTAGGCTGTAGGCCAAATCTGCACTCCTTTGAACTGGTATCACCCTGTGAACATCAGTAATCTTCAGTACTAAAAGAAATCTTAATTAAACTTCCCACTAGGTTTTTTTTTGTTATGATGTGTTCATTCCAGTAGATGGACTGAATGAGGTCACGGTGAGGAGAGATTTTTTATATATAAGGAAATCAGCTGTGGGAACTTGAATTAACCTCAGCTTTTGAAACTTGCAAATTTCTGTTATTTTTTAATGTATGTACTCAACAATACAATTAATATTCGAAATAAAATAAATAAAAGCATTCGTAACAAATACTATACCTTCTAAATACATACTTAAAAAATAATTTTTTACTGAAAAATCGACCCATTCTTTCTTTGCAATCCCGAGACCCGGATGAGTAGATTGACCTAGCTCCCACGGTGTAGAACGTATGGGTGCAGCGGTGTGCGAAGATTGCCCCGCCTCCTGCTCCGCCTCCTTCCCTTGTAATCCCTCCCTCTCTGCTTCTCACAGTCATCATGTTCATCCCAGGAGAAGCTGCACCAGCTGCCCTTCCAGCCAACGGCTGACGAGCTTCACTTCCTCACCAAGCACTTCAGCTCGGAGAGCATCACGGACGAGGAGGGTCGGCACTCGCCTGCCCTGCGGCCCCGCTCCCGCAGCCTCAGGTCAGACCCCGCCCCTTCCACACCCCGCCCCTTGATTCATCCTAGACGCCACTTTCTAAAAGCACCCTTCCCAAACTTGATATTGAAAAGTTCCTGCTTCCAAACGTCACCGTTGACCTTGAATTACAACAATGCTTCTGCACTCGGGTCTTATTGAGATTGAAAGCTCAAATCTTTTTTTTTTATCTGAGAATTAGGAGAGGGATCTTAGTGACTTTTAGAAGCTCTTTGAAGCGTGCTATTAAATGGAAAAACTCTTTTCAATAGTGATGAGTCACCAATGGAAATTATTCTCTTCTGTCATCAACGCTGATTCTAAAACCTTCTTCACTCTTTTACAGAGTCTGACTGACAGTTAAATTTTTAAACTGCTCGGTACTGGGCTGTCTGCGCTGCATTTAATCAGCAGCTTTGCCATTAAAAACCCTGACAAACTAAGCATCTCAATTAAGGTCATTTCAAACATAAATAATTTCTCCTCAGCCAGACCTTTTATTCATCTCCCTGCCTATTCATCTCTGGATCAAGAAAAGGTTTTGGTTCCTTTGGGAAGCTTCTGCAGTTATTGCAGGGGAGTGTTTAAAAGCATCTAGGTGTGGGCTGGTATTTGAGTTTGGACAATAGAAGGGCAATTTAGAAACTGTAGTTTCAGAATGAGACCAATAAATATTAAATGAGACAGGAGTGAGATAATTGCCATCCCCTCATTAAGAAGGAGCAGAAGGGGGGCGGGGAAACCCAAACACACTAATTAGAAGTATGCAAAGTAATCAGCCGGTGATGTCATCACCTTGTATCAGTTATGCTGGGGATGGTGATTCACCCTCCTTACCATCATGTATGGTGTACGTACGTCTGTATAAGACACTCGCATCCCTGGCGTACGGCTGTATAAATCACTCGTGTCACTAGCATACGTATGTATAAAGTGTCACTAGCGTACGCCTGTTTTGATTTGGAAAACAAAGTATGTTGAAGACCTGCGTATGAACATCTCCTGAAGGCTCATCCCAGTATCCATTGACTTAAACACCATCCATTCCTGGGGCCAAAGGCCTCTCCACCTTTGCTCCTCCGGATGAAGCGTAGGGATGCCTTTTCCGGGTGTCAGATCCTGCGAGGGCCCCGATTCACTTCACTGTGGTCGCTGATCTCACTCCTCCATTCCCGCCGTGCTCCCCAAAGTGGCCAGGACCCTTGGCACATCAACCGGTGCTGCAGACTGCTTGGCGAATTAACCATCTGTGTAATTGCGGCGCCGAAGGACCGGCCTGGGTTGTTTTTACCGCTCCTCGGTGCCGACACACTCTGTCACAGTCAATTAGGCTCTTCATTCTCCCCCCCCGTCTCCCGCCCGCCTCTATGTGGCAGAGGGGCTGTCGCGTGTCGCGTGTAAAAGATCGCTCGGTTATTCACAGAGCAGGTAATGAAACGGGCTCCCTCAAATTCATCCGATTCAGCCTCTTAACCAGCTTGCCTTGCTTTTAACCGACACGTACGCGTTGCTTATCTGAGGTGCCACTCAAATCGGGTTGCTCTGCCGCTTCACCGTCTCTGAAGCTCTTGGGGCGAGATTTTACGCCTCACCGCCGCAGTAGAAACGAAACCTGTGAGTTTGGGCCGTGGTGTGGCGCCCATGAAATATACCATTCGTGGTCCGGTCTGATTGTTTAATTTGCGTAGTATTTCTGAAAGGCTGTTTGCTCACACTCACCTTGAACTACACTGGTTAGTAATTCTGGACGGGCATGGGTTAACCGGTCTGTCAAAATGTTAATTTTACTCTTCCTGCTATATGTTCCTGAGTACATACCGTATATAATTCATGTTATTCCTTTTTGTAAGGGAATACAAAGGTCTGCTTTAAAGGTAACACCGGTAAATTAAAAGATTATGCAGAAAACTGTACAACACAATTATTTTATCTTGTAGACATTAGTAAGTTAGTATAACCGATCTCTAATTGATAAATAAACAAATCAATATATCAGTATATATTTTTCAAATCAATAATTTTAACAAACGGTTTAAGCTACTGAAATAATCTGTCAAAGCCGATAATTTGGCATTTTAACATGATTTGATCGCTAGGTCGTTTTTTAATATACACTGTTTAAGTTCAGTCTTTAAAGGTGAACCAAAAACTGCATCTGCATCTAGGCTGCATCTGTTTCTGAGGCACCCGTGAAGTTGACATCAAGCTTGGCCCCTCTGTCTTGGCTAGCTCGATTAAGCGGGTAATTGGGTTGACGCGCCGCTTGGGATGACCTCATCGCGCGTTAGCTCATTCAGCGGTCACCCGTAAATGCGCTGGCCCCTGGTGAGTCATGTGTTGAATACACACCTCACTCCTGGCATGCACACGCCTTTGTTGGACATCTAACATCTATTTCCCATTCCCAATGCGGATTTCAGTAGCGGCTCATGTGGTGCACACGTAGGTCGTGTTCATTTCCAAAGTAATGCGTACCTTTGCTCCAGGTGCTTTGCCATTGACTGTTGTAATTGTGGGGAGGAGGGTTCCCTCCCAGGGTTCCCTCCCAGGGTTCCCCCCCAAAGTTTATTATATCTTAAGGCCCCCTTCTAAATCTTGGCTTATGTATTTTTGTCCTTCTCTTAAGTATGGAATGGACTTCGTACGCTTTTCAAGTTCTCTCTTGAGTTGCACAGTCATATTTGTATCTGGGCAAAAAAAATTCTCAGGTTTCTGTAAGCAGCTGATTGTTACTGAGTTTGACTAAATCACAATCACTTCCTTCCCTTTACTGCTGAAGAATGGTTCGCCCTTCTGCCCTAAAGTCACCAAGACACACATTTGCTCGGTTCTCTGAGCGGTTTCCTGAAAGGTTTTGTCTCATCACACGTCAACATTGGCCTTCCTGTTCACCGGAGCACAGGCTAGCTTAGCGTAGCCTGTACCTGCTTTCTGTGTACTTATCACTGTGGTTGGTGTCTTGCAGCCCTGGCCGGTCGCCCATCTCCTTCGATCATGAGATCGTCATGATGAACCATGTCTACAAAGAGCGGTTTCCGAAGGTGAGTCTAATGCCACTAGAAACATCTTACCCCCCCCAACGCACGTTTGTATTCATAGCCATGACGCACCATATTCCACCGCTTTTCTGAAGGCCACGGCTCAGATGGAGGAACGCCTGGCCGATTTCCTGTCCTCCTCCACCCCGGAGAAGGTGATGCCCCTGGCCGACGGAGTGCTGAGCTTCATTCACCACCAGGTGATCGAGCTGTCCCGGGACTGCCTGGACAAGTCCCGGGAAGGCCTCATCACGTCCCGCTACTTCTACGAGCTGCAGGAGAATCTTGAGAAACTGCTGCAGGATGTAAGTGTGACGATTAGCATTTGGGGTGGGCTGGGGGGCTGGTTGTATAGTCGATTTTTCAATCGTTTTAATATGGATATTCCATAAATTCAACAAGACTAATGTGGGTTATATGTATATAAATGGAATGGAACATTTGTTGAAGTAGAATAGGAATTTGTAAATACTTATCTCAGACTACTTATTTCAAGGTTCTTCATTGAGCACACTACTCGTGTGGTAGGAACATTTTTATTATTTAGTTTCTGAGTGACCAGCAAAGTCTGCTGTTTTATATTTAGTACAATTATAGAGCTGGCTATTTACTGCAGGAATTCGCCTTTGCTCCTTTTTAGGGTTGCTTTATTGTTAGGAATCTGTAACTCGTGATGCTACCCGAACGGCTCCGTTTGTACTCGTGGACCATCAGGGTAACAGTTAACAGAAACCTTCGTCTTGATCGCATCTCCAGAGACGGTTCAACGAGGCAAGGAACGCGCTCCGCTCTTCAGATCCATCATAGATCTTTTTTTTTGCCACCAGTTGTCTTGCTGTGTCTGTGCTAGCTCAGTTACATTGCCTAGAGGCTGAAAACTCAATGTTATTGCTCCCATTGGCCTCATTTAGATCCCTGAAGCTGGTGGTTGGTTGGGGGGAGGTGGCGGCGTTAGGGTCCTGATTTTAATTTCATGCCCCAGCGCTCACTACTAGTGACGGATGTGTCTTTCAGACAACCTGGGGGGGGGGGGGGGGTGATACTATGTGCTTTCCGCAGGTTTTGAAAAAGGGGGTGGGATAGGAGCGGAGGTGGGGATTGGCCGTTTAGAATTGTTTTACAAATACAACCGTCAGCTTCCATAAGGAGCCAGGTCTAGTTTGACACTAGTGTTGCAATCCAGGAGCAACGATGACATCACTCGGGGGATTCTAATTGGACAGACGGGTTTCGGGCAGCGTTTAGCGGCAGGTGGCGCGGGCCAGAGTGCGTATAAACCTAGGGCTGCGCGGCGGCGATTGCTGCAGCGTGGCAAAACAAAGCGCGTTGGAAGATGTCCCGCGTTTCATGGCAGAGGAGGCTGGAGGAAGAAGAGGTTTTGCTTCGCATACTGGAAGACCGCAAGTGGAACACGTTCGTTCACGATGCGCTACCAGTTGAGTTTTTTTTCTGGTGTTTACTGAACACAGGTATTTCTGCTGGGCCCTGATTAACCTCGGGCTGTGTTGGGGTATCGTTGATCTGAGATTGTTGCTTGTTCTGGTCAATTGGATCTATGCAAATGTCGGTTTTTGACAGTAAGGAAACCCAAATAAGCATCCATTTGTGATTGTTGGTTAGGATATTTCTGCATGTCATCCAGATGCGGGTTGTTTAGTAAAGTATTATTCATTATAGTATAGATTGTCCATTGTTAACATGGGGCGGCTTGCTATTGTCTTGTGCCTGACATCGTCGACCAGGTAATCAGATAGCGCTCTGTTGTGCCCGTGACTGCAACTGAAGGTGATCGCTCCCATCAGCAATCTTCTCTCTTCAGTCATGGTGTCCATGCAGTTCATGCTTCCTGCTGTGTCTTCATTAAAATTCAATGGAGCCAATCAGTGTGACCTTCCAGGAGAGCCTTCTGTATTCATGATTCCCTCGGCCACAGTCCCCAAGGCCAGCCCTAAGGGCGGAACCGGTTTCTGACACCTCGGTCAGGCTGGAGCCCAATGCCGGCTCAGCAGATATGATCAGTGCTGTCTGCCCCGTTAATTAGATGTGTGATGTCGTCGGGTACGGGTCCCGTGACTGGCTGTTAGTCACTGCACCAGTTCAGTGAGATCTGGGTTTCTATCCAGCCAGCAAGGTTTCATTACCTTCATAAATTATCCACTGGCTGATTACAACCCCAGGCCATTGCTGTCACTCAGAAACATTTCTATTAAGGCGTCTGACCTTCTGTCAATATAATTTATTATAACTACTCTACATGGGGGGGGGGGGGGGGGGGGGGGGGGGGG
>JAOVYW010000029.1:5535483-5579567 GCA_025775045.1 Hiodon tergisus
CTCTCTCTCTCTCTCTCTCTCTCTCTCTCTCTCTCTCTCTCTCCCTCTCTCTCTCTCTCTCTCTCTCTCTCTCTCTCGTGCTTATTTATTTTATGATTGTGGCACCTCACCTCTGAGATGTGAGGGTAAATCAACACTGATGAAGATTTCTGAAGGTGACGAACCCCGATTCTGTTTTGTAAGTGGCTTAAAGCTAATTCTCTGGGGCTGTGACGTTAAATGGACACAAAATGGCCAGACCTTGGGATCAAGAAAAGCTGCCAGTGGTCCAAGCCCGTGGAGATTACGGTCACTAATGGGCTTGAGAGGCAGGTTCAAAAGCTTTTTCAGTTAATTCACGGACCTAGCTGACAGTTTGCTGCGTGAAGCTGTGAAGAGTCTGGCTTTAATGGAATGGCATTAACTCCTCAGGCCCGTCCTGTGCGCTCTCCGGGAAGGCCTGCCGTCTGCCCGCAGGACGGATAGGTCGGAAGTGCACCCAGCCTGCTTCGAAAGCCCGGCTCAAATTCCGGGAATAATTGGCTCCCCTAGATCCCTCCTAGTTCACCGGCCCTTGATGGATGCCATGGGAACTACGAACAGCGAGATGCTGGGTGTGGGTGTGCTCCGAAGTGGGGGTGTGGGGGGAGGTGTGGGAGGGTGAGAAGGAGGAGGAGGGTCTGCTCTCTGGCGGCAGTGACAGCCAGACGCTGGGGTGATGAATTACCAGCGACGCCTTTCCCCGACACCGCTCTACGTGGCCGGGCAAAACTAATTCCACTCCAGCGCCGGGCAGACCTTCCGCCATCACATTAGAGCGGGGGGCAGAAAACACGAGTCTTGATACCTAACGGAGCGTTATCGGCAGGGTTAGGGCAAATGGGTTTGGGGGGGTTGGAGTTCTCCTTTGTTAAAATGTTCTGCCTCTTCATAGTAAGAGGGGGCAAAATTAAGGAATTAGTTGTGATTTTATTCATTTCCATTTGAGTCCTTAAGAACCTGTTAAATTCTGAAGCTTTACAGACATGTCCTCGCCTCTGTAGTATTGGATTAAACAGTATTTCAATACACAGAACAATCTTACGTCTGCAAAAGCAGACTTGTCTAGCGTTGTGCATCAAAATCCAAAGACGTGTCTTGTGTATTTAGCAGCTCTCAATTTATAAGATACCAGATTATATGAGATTGTTGGTATGTACAAACATAAGAGATTAGTACAACTCTGTGGTCTCCAATTAATAATCTTGGTAGCTTTTTGACAGTTTATGATTTAAGGATGTGGCACAGAAAACGTGCTATTGTATACCATATTCTAATTGCTCTCCTAGCCTGAGGTGCCAGGTACTTAATGAACCTGACTGGATTTGATATATGTCTACATGCAAATGGTACAAAAGTTGATGATGACTGTGAGACTAATGGCATATGGATTCCTCCCGCTTCCCATGAATAGTGAAGGGTGATGTAACAGAAGTTATCGATAGCTGTTTTAGCCCAAGTCTGTTTTTTTTCGTTTTAGTGTTTTTTTTCAATAGCCTATGCTTTACATAGACTCCAGATACCCTGTCTCTGACACTCCTTTTTGTTCCTGACCCCTTCTAGGTTCTGTGGAGGTAGATGTTGGGAGATGGTTAGCAGGAAGGGGTTAACTATGACAAATGGGTCGCCGTAGCGGGCCGTGCTGTCTCCCATGTTGAGGGGAGGAACAGTTGCCACCGGGGGCCTCAATCCCTGTCTCCCTGATAGATTGGGACATCAGCCAAGATAAAGGATCCTGTCCTCACAGCAGGCTGCCTTGGGAGAGGGTGACTGAGGAGTCCTCTCACATATCCAATCCCTCCTTCTGTCTCTCTCAATCTGCCCATGGGACCCGCCTCTCCTGTATCTCCCTCCCAAAGTGTGACGCCTGCCCCTTTGTGCACCAGAGCGGCTAGGCCGAACAGAGCCTCGGTTCCTCAGATCTCTGACAGCTTAATCAGAGCATGTTTCCACCCCTCAAGGACCAAGATCAACCTCGAACCAGCTCGCCTTCACCAGGACTGTCAATATATTAATTACACGTCGCTTAAATCTTTATCCCCCACCCTCTCCTTACCATACCTGCTGGTAGCTAATGTCTTGTCCTCTGCGATAGCATGCTTTCCATCATGGAATTAAGAGAAGAAGAAAAGCCTATCAAATTTTTATGTTCAAACCTCCCGTGGTGATGTGTGCTCGGCTGGCTGATCAATAATTCAGCGTGGCTCTGTGTTACAGAATATCCACATCTTCCCTCCGGGTTTTAATGAAGGCAGAACTTGGTATACGTGGTATGAAAGTTTCTCTTACTTCTGACTTCTTACCCCCCCCCCCCATCTCCGTATCGCTGTCTGGAAGACATTTTCAGTTTTCTACACTTTCAATTAAATGTGTTGCTATTCGCTCATCTTTGTTTTCTCTGTTCCTGTGATAGTTGACACCTCAAAATGCATATCATACACATTGTAGCCTACAATTCCCTTAAGCTATTCTGTTGATATGAAAACTGTGGAGTTGTATAATGCAACTATATTCATTCAAGCAAGTTGCTGGCAACTCCCCTTTATCAGCGATCACAGAGAAGAGTAAATGTAATTACATCTAAACTGGTGCTACGTTGTACATTTAACAATTGTTTTACAGCCAGTGTTGCCAGATTTCTTGTTTAGTCTTAGGTTTAGCAACCTTCCACTTCCAGCCCAGTTTAAACTAATAAATCTACATCACTCATTTGGAATAATGTAAGTCACTCTTGGCCAAAAAAGTACATTTAGACCGGACCAATTCAACAAAATCCACAAAAAAAAAAAATTAAATGTATTAACCTAGCATTTGTCCCAGCATAAGATGTTAGATCAATATTAATTTATCTTTAGCCTACAATATGAATTATACTGTACTATTTTAATTGCAATAATAAGGTTTTGCCGATATTATTATACTATTTTGCACATTATTACCTATTGTCTATGGAAGGTGTATGTGAGTATGGCCAAATTTGCACATCAGGTAAACCCTATCAGACATGAAATCTTTCTGCACATCATAACCGAATGCAGACGTCACGTAGTCCCTGATATATACTGGGCACATTATTTGAAACGCACCCCCATTCCATGAAATGGACTGACTATGTTATATAAAGTGGGTAGTTGCTTTGTGTGCAATTCAGAGAGAGACTGGATTAAAACAGGCTTGAATGAGGCATGGTAGATGGTGCCAGGTGTGCCAGTACATTTTCTTCACCTGCAATTAAATAACAAGAAACTGCAGTTGCAGTGGGCCACAGAATGCAGACACTGGACAATGGAGATGAATAACTTGCCTGGTCTGATAGATCCTATTTAATACTGATGGAAGGGCCATGATATATAGGGATACATATAGATATAATAGCTACGTTAAGCCAACAATTTTGCTAATCACTGTGTAGTCACTTCCAGCAAACATCAAGCAGGTTGTATTCCACCTCTGTGGCAGTAGTGCTTACACACATAGGCTGGTTCTGTCAGATTAACGCACACAGGAGTTGGATTCATTTCTGATTTTCTTATTGCAACTACGCAACACAAAATTCTAAGACGGATGCTCTGTATTACCAGCCCAATGGGATAAAACTTTTTTAACAGAGATGAATCTGGTAATACGGTTTGCACCTCACTGCTTCAAATCCACATCTACTTAGCCATTTTGAATGACTCAATTAAGCCATAGGAGGGCAGTATTTGATTATGAAATTCACAGCTTGTCTCTTTCTGGGCCTACCACAGGCCAATTTTGGTTCACCCAGCTGTAGTGATCTTGGATAACTAAATAGGTTTAGAACAGACATTTACAGAATACATCTACAGGTATCTTTTTATTTCTTTTATTTATTTAGGAAACATATGTAAAGCATTTTTTTTGCATTAATATTGAGTAAAGTATAGCGAAGTTTCATACAAATCTAATCTATAATTGTCCAGAGAATAATATATAAACAAGAGAATTTTTTTTTCCAAATAGTACGGAGTAGTCATTTACAATATTTGCGTCATCATTAAAACTTTTATTTAACTTTTATTTATTTATTGATTCCCATTCAAGAAGCTGGCCTGGCAGGTCGAGCATAAATAAAGCAGTATAGATCAAAAATAGAGATGTTAAATAAATAAATGATTAAATGATCTTAACAAACTAATTTCAGGCATATGACAAAAGCTACGTGCTATCTTTAAAAAAATCCTATATCCCTTTCTATTGTAAATCAATACTTCCATCCAGAGGACATTTTAGTATTTCCACCCAATTCCCTTCTCTGGTGAAGGGTCAAATAATGTAAATTAACTGAACAACATTTAAGCCCAATCAACTCATTATTGTTTTATTAAAAGAAAATTAGACCATATTACCTACAGTCAGCTTGTTGGACTTTTTGTTTTTTATGTTCGAAGGATAATTATTTTGCATTCAATCATTACATCACTTTATGTATTTTTTCTTTGGACCAGATTGACGTTAAATTACAAATGAAAAGTCCCTATGTCAAAAGATATAACAGGTCATTCAAATTTAACTATATGGCAGTAAATTAACAGATAAGGCTAATTTTATCACAGTTTGTTTGATTTACATTACGTTTGATTTATTTTCCACGTAGTATCAATAGACTAGTCTGATGTTACGTTCAAAATGTGAACTTGCCACATCAAAAGGTGTCTGAATGACGGTCCAGTTAATTTTCCGTATATTTAAAATTTAAGGGGAAAATTACTCTTCTTCTCAAGAACTTTGTTGGCCTGATTGACAATGCATTTTGTATGAATACCGCTTGTACAAATACGTACTCAGATTGCAAAGGAATAGTTTCTATGGTCAAAGATAGCTAAATTACAAGATTATTGATTTGCCATGATTGCATTTTTATACATAAATGTTAATTATTTATTTTTCCAAAAAACGGTGGACATTAGGTCTTTGTACAGCAAAGTTTTCAGTGATAGCTCACAAAACAAAAACACCACAAGCAGCCCAACTTTGACCCTAAAATTGACATTCTGACATTCTCTGGAACTTCGAATCGCACTGACTTCGACTTCAGCTGTTCAGCATGACATTTAGTAGGATTGGAGACTGATGCCACAAATTCACTTCATTTACGTTGGTCCCACGGGATGGCTTCAGTTGACAACAGCTACAGCTGCTTGAACCGTCAGTTTTATTAATAGTAAGTTAAATAAACTATTACTTTTATTATGAAGAAAATCCTTGTTGATAACCATATGGCTTGTACACTACAGAATTGCAAGCCGTGCTAGTCTTAGACCTCAGAACTAAACGGAAACATCGGTTTCATGCGTTGACCAACAAAGGTTTTTTTGGGCATGGATCTATACATATTCTAAAGTTTGAAGAAAAATCATGCTGTTCTCGAATAACATTTAGACCCACTTAAACCGAAACAACAGCTTAAAAGGTCCATCCAATCAAATTATCCGGTTAATTAAATAATTTGGCACACAACCTACTGTACATGTTTTCGGCAATACGCAACATTTATTCTTAAAGGTTAATATGTTAATAAATATTGCAATTCCGCATTTACCATAAAAACCGTGTAAATACTATACCTCTGTACGCTGCACGACGAGGTGGAATGTACGCATTACATTAATTTAACATTCCAAATGTCCAACAAAACACCTGCTGTGCTGAAGCAGACCAATCGAACAAGGAGTAGGCACCTGAAGTATGGCAAGTGTGGATGGGAATGATTTTGCTCGACAGCAATTAAGAGCGATTAGTTACCGTGTTAGTTGCTGTACTTTAATAGTAGAGAGTCAGACGACAACTAAGGACATTTTATCACATCACCTGCTGGTCCGAACAGTAATGAGAGACTGCTGTGTTGAGTTGCTATGGAAACTCTCTCAGCCATCAGCCACGAGTCACGACCCAAGAAAATGTTACTGTCAGGTTGCCCATGAAACTGTAGACCGCCAACCACAATCGTCCGCACTCCCACTAACCAAAAACGAAGTGTCATTGTTGTGCGGTCCTATAATCCTGACGTCTCTTAAATAAAATCGCCCTCAACCGCGCCAAAAGGGTCAAATCAGAATTCGACAGCGATATAAAGGTGGTATTAAAGACGAAATTACGTTGCAGTTTCTGATGAAATTCTGTCTCTGTAGAATATTTAATAGAGAGGGATTCTCATAAAAAAATAGAAGTGGAACCGAGATATGATTACCATGGCTTGTTTTGTCCGAGTTATCAAACCCATGTGTAACATTCTCATGCCTGGTTGGTGCCGCGCAACATTCATATTGTCAGCCTGTGCTAGTGACTCGCTCCAGCCAAAGTGGTTAATTTTTAGACGCTGGGTTTATTGATATTCAGTTCATGGATAGGAGTGAATAGTTCACAGTTGCAATGTTCCAAATGACGAAACAACCCTCTCATGTCCTACCCATTGAAAACTGGGTATCTTCTAGACATTGGAAGCAGTGATCAAAAGCCCACAAAAATCCATATTTGATCCATATTTTAGGCAATTAATGTTTGGATAGTTATGTATGGCCTTTTTATTCTTGTGGGTTCGTATAGAACGGTGTGGCAGAAGTAGTTTGGCATAAATTGGCATTCAACCATCTCTTCCCCCCTGTCTGTGATAACCTCCGTGAGATACGAATCTTTGCCTGAGCGGTGTATCCAACCGAAAGGAAATCAAACCAAAATTATCATGGACTGACATTCATAGACAAAAATAAAAATAACAAACTGATATTCAACAGCAGTGAAATATAAAAGGCAACGAAAAGAGCCTAACAGGAGAGGTTCCCCGCTATTATTTTTGAAATAGGCTTTTATATATATATATATATATATAATCCAGATGGAACGTTGGCCATGACCTGTACAGATTAGCAGGTCTATCAATAAGTGAGGATGCTGCTGCGCTCCCTAGTGAGTGTTGCGTTATTAGTGTGCACGGAATTGGCTGTTGCAGTGAAGAGGTCAGTTAAGGTCTATCACGTGTTTACACTTTGGGTTCTCGTGCGCTGGAAAATCCATTCAGCAATCCTGTAAACAAACAGAGGAGCGAGGAGAAGATGGTCGCAGCACGATGTTCAGGGTTTTGCTTATTTAGGTCACTGGTGGTTTTCCTTGATGTAGCAGTTAGGGAAAGCAGACCAAAGCAGAACGAGGTTCCTTTCGCCTTTAATTACCACATTGAAACACAAAGCTAAGGCTCTGCTTGCTGTGCTTGGATTTACAGGTCTGAATGTTTCTGAAGCAGCACCACACAACAGAACCCCATCATTCACTGAAGTTTCTAATCAAACAGTAATTCTGATGAAAACCCAAATATTTAAATCCAGTCATTACAACTTGAGACATTTAATACATATAATTTTAACATATATCTTGACTGGTTATGTGAGGTTGGCATTCGTCACCCCCTAGTTGGATATTACGAGATCCCTAGTTTTAATTACTGAGAGAGTTTACTTCCTATGTTAATTTATTCCTGACTATATCCCCTCTGCCAGAGATAACCTTCCATCGTAGGGCAGTCCACGGAACTGTTCTTAATCCCATCACTTTATCTTCAATCAACTGTGACCACTAGAGTAAACTGTATCTTAAAAATAATGTAATTAGTGCATTGCTGAACAATTATGTACTCTGTCACAATTGTGTAGGATTTTCCCACTGGTCAAAGAAATTTGGGTTAAAAAATGTGTTTATAATCTGTTTATTACTGCCATCATACATTAATCTAAGTCTGTAATTGTCAGTAATTACAAGTCTACTGTTGTTATTGTTTTACTTATAACTGATAATGGCATGGTTTTTTAATTGGACAACATGAAAAATAGTATAATTGTATTATTGGGGGCATTTTCCTCTGTGCTGTATAGTGGTCCATCTGCCATATGTTGCCTCTTCCATCAGTCACACTCACTATACAGACCCTGACATATCTAAAACTGATTAGCTTTAATGAGTTTGTTATCTGAGTTATGTGATCATTAAGAATGGGTGTAATCCAGTCTCTATAATAGAAACATGAACGATGGCTGATGTTTTACCTTCCAGAATGTTCCCAAAAAAAGGACAGTGGGGAAAGTATCTAGACAATGGTTGGTCATTTGGAGATCTTTGAGAAGGCACATTAAACTTTCATGATCAATGATTCGATGTTCTCTCAATGCAGGGATTCCCAGAACTGCCAAGAGCTCCCATGACTATTTGTTTCAGTTTTTCAATTTATTTTTGCCCAGCCAGCCAGCGAGTGTGCACACAGGACACATTGTAAAACTTTTTTGTGTGTTTTAGCTTATTAGGTCCACCGAGGGACGAATGGATGAAGTACTGTCAAAGCAAGCGCTCAGCACATTTAGGTTTATAGAATGTGCAAAACATACGCCCATTTTCAGACAGTTTACATTAATGTGCTATGTATGTCAGGAAAATGTAAACTAACCCAGTCTGAATATACAAGCCGAAAGGCTGAGAAGGTCTTTGCTCCAGATCACTAACCCTTTACAGTCAATGCAGGTTTAGATATTCAATTACTTTTCGAATTTCATTCAATCACAGAGGAAGAAAATTGGCTTATAACATTACATTTGCCTGTCCCTACGGATGTGTAGGATTTGTTAAATATTAAACAACAGTGATGTTGGGACAGGGTAGCAGCTCCTCGCACGGGGCACCAGTTATGTTGGTGCAGTGGAACGTAATCAGATCATCTTATTAAAATTATTTCATCAATACATTTACAATAATTGTTATCACTCATATTACGGGTAAATTTAGTTTAAGGTGTAAGTTCTTGTGTTAAGTCAAAGTAGTAAAATGAGTGTAAGATGACTATTCAATCTTTAAATGAAACTAACACAGACAACTGGTGAAAATATTTATATTCATGTATTTATTTCTATATAAACAATAGGGATGGCAATACACACAGGTAAAAATGGAGGAAAAGGAAATTTGAGGAAGACTAAGGAGAAGAGGAACAAAATGTAGGAGGTGTTTTTGCTTAAGCCTAATAAGGGTTTGTGGTCTGGTCAGTTGGAATTGCTAGAGTTAGTGAGGGACCGATTGCATGCAAAAGGTCTCTATGTTAAACCGACTGGAGTTTAAAAACGTACTGCTTTCTAAAACTACAGAAGGCAAACAAAATTTGAATTCATTCGAATTTTCTTGCTGTGACATGTTCCTGTATCTCGAAGTTTTATGAGTAAACTATGTTATTAACATGAAGGGGAAAACAGGATGTATGTGCACAAAACAGTTTATAAAAGAAACTGAAAATCGCAGAGGTTACCAGAGCTTCACCAGTTAACTCTCACACAGATGAACACCCAGTATTTAAACACATTCAGTGACCTAAAAATAGTTAATTATCGTAATGTCTGCCAAGATGTAACAACGTTACGTAAGGGTTATCCTGGGGGACTGGGATGCTGATGTTTTCAGCATGGCTTCCTCAGGTTTCCGTCACCCGCGTTCCGTTGCGGAGCAGGACAACTGGGAGGATTTCCTCTGTTTTTGAGGAAAACGCGTTGTTCCGTAGTTTCAGTGGCTTCCCTGGGCGTGACCTGTCGTCACTTCTTTGGTGGTGCCTTGCATAGTCCGAAGGAAAATGCAAACAATTCGTAGAAAGCCTCAGGTGAAAGGGGACCTCTCTCCTTTTCTTAGGCCTGTAGCTCCTACCAATGTGCTTTGCTGCGGCGAGAAGAATTCGTCCAACTCGACTGGGGCTAATGAATGGTTTCCTCGCTTCTGAGCGAGTCGTGCTCGGAATGTCCATTTCTTCTGTGGTAGAACGTGGTTCAGACCCTAGGAATATGCATCCACATCTGGAAAAACCTTTTTGGTTTGTGCCTTCTGGTATATAACCAGGCAAGAGACAGAGAGAACCGGTCGTCCCCTCCGGAAGCTTCAAGTAGCCGCTTTTCATGTAAAAGTCCTAACTCATGAGCCATGATAAATTACCTTTAACGTGGCAAGCTTAGAGTTTAGTTGATGGCCATGCTGACGAGAATGTGGTTTTGTCTCTTCTTAGAGCCAAGCTGTTGGATGCCGTGGCAGCAGAGCCGAGAAAATGTATTTCTCTTGGTGTAGTGAAGAGAATGGGAAATGTCTGTCCTCTGAATTCAAGGAAAAATGTGGCTTATGTCCTGCTAATGTGTGCAGTGGAGTTTGATAGCACTGGTTAGGGGGCGATGGATGATTTGTGGTGCCAGAGAAAGGAGCATGTAAATCTAAAGAAAAACACCCTTTTGGTTAAAATGTTTTAATTATAAACACGACCAAGTGTGGTCTCATTGACAAAACCACTCTCAGGTGTATTAACGAGGTCCTTGACTGTGGTTGTGGCCCCACTGCCTGTCCGTCTGGGCAGGCTGGGGCTGGCTGGGGCTGGCTGGGGCTGGCTGGGGCTTTTGGGTGGTTCTCCAGGCTGCATGCCTCAAAATCACATTGTGATTTATTGGTATGTTACAAGACACGATGTCTCTTAATGGATCTTAGTCAACCAGGTTTGCTTTCATATATTTGGAGACAATTACAAGCTCAGTTGCAATGTTCTGTTAAGTGGTTTAGTATTGTTATTGGTTGTATTATATGTAATGATGTAATAATGGTACCACTACTATTGCAGCAACTGTTACTGCTACTGCTGCTGCTACTACCACTACCACTACCACTACCACTACTACTACCACTAATAATAAAAATAACTAATCAGTTTTTCTAAACCAAGGGAACAAATTACCTTGATTGGGCATAAACACCCATTAATGTCCAATTTAACTGGACACAAATTGGTCATTAATGGAACTGCCAGGTCTGTTTTGGTAATCGTAGATTAGTAGATAGCTTTGCCTCTATAACGAAGTTGTGAGTTATTACAAAGGTCTCATACATAAATATATTTGAAATATCATAAGGCAGGATTTAAGCTGTGAAAAATCGAGGCAGGCGGGGGGTTGTGGTTTACGCCTGAATGCAGTTCAGGGTCTATTCCAAGATTGTCTGTCATGAAGATTCAAAAAGAGAGGAGATTTTAAAAAAAATGTTTTTTGCCACTGGCAGCATCAAGTCAGAAACACACATTCTATCATGTGCTATTTCAGTATGAGAACTGAAGTGTTCTTTGTGAACTTTGTTGGCAGGAAGAAGCCAGCATTTTGTGGAAGTAATGAACCTCATCTAGGCTGAAAATGCAGACTTGGCTCTCTGAAGGTTTCTTCCCCCCCCCTCCCTCCCTATTATTAACTTGATGACTTGGTTGTGAACTCAGACAAGTCAAATGTTTTCTTGGAGCAACCTGCTTCTCCTTTAACCAGGTTTCATATTTAACAGGAAACATCTTTTTTTCCTCAAAGTTTGAAGCCGACTACTTGAAATCTGAAATGCTTTCAGGATTCCAGCTCTTGTCAATTTCAAATGTTGCAAGGGGTTCTGGTGGCCGGAATTTGACTCCGGGATTGGCGGCTTATGAATATGAGTGGTTTCAAAAAGAAGGGGGAAAAAAAACAAAACAACGACAGTGAAAAAAGGGAAAAAAAAGCACAGCGATTCAGGGGTTATCTGATTCCCCGCCGGAATTACTAATGATCAAGCGACAAACTGGTTCGGCCTCTAAGGGGATAATTAAAATGATAAAGTAAGATAGGGGCTGTTGCTATGGTGAAGATAGAGCACGCCTGCCACAATCCTTGAGATAAAACGGTGACAAAGGCTTGTGTGCCTTTGATAAGAGTGCTTATTCACTGTCTCTTGAATGGGATGACCCAGAATGAACTTTTCTATTAAGCGCAGCACCCCAACGGAGTCCTTAACTGACTCCCGTACCCTGTGTAATGATCTAGGCTGATTTCCACAGCTTTTATGTGAGTACACACATGCTGCCCATCTTATCCCTTTGAAATTACCCATTTCTTATTATACTGTACACAGCCAGAGGGGGTTGGGGCTTTGGAGCTGCGCAGAAGTGAACAGATTCAAGATACTGTATGAATATATGTGGGACAATATTTTGTTGGTTAGACACACATAACGAGGAGCTTATTTCTGAGTATTATACAATTATACAAACAGAGCTACTGTTTTTACAAACAGAGCTACTTTCTTGGGAAGAATAGTTGCACAAACAGCTTCAGCAGATGAAATCAGTGCCTCTTGTAGTTAAACCACATTAGGCTTCTTTAGGATGCCATACAAATGGGTCATTCAGTGACATTGGAAGGTGGCTTTAGAGAATAAGTGAGGCCCCCAGGCCAATGGGTCTTAAGGAGGACACATGAGGAATCCAGACATGGAGTCGAAAAAACAGATTAACCCTCAATTTGGTGTTTGCGCATTCATTCAAAACTGATACAAAGAGAGACAATTACAACAATCCTACCTGAGAAGAAACAAACACAACAAGCAGCAAACAGCCTGATAGGATATTCAACAAACTTTTATACATGATTTGTCTGGTCCAACAGAGTATGTGACTCATCGATCCTTCACTGATTGTCTTGGAAGTCCGCACTGGAAAGTTGTGATTACCTCACATGGCACTCACCGGCAGACTTCCTGTGGAAAAGTGAAGCTCTGCTTGTGAGAGTTGGCCAAGGCAACAACACTGAAGGCCTTCTTTCTTCCAGCACCAAAAGCATTACACCCCCCGTGCTATGGGTTATCCTTCAGGCATTTCCGTCTGGCTTGTGGTGAGCCGTGGGCACGACCTGGGCCGGACCAGGGGTTACCCTGACGCCTTTTGCCCACAGTGGCACCCCACCCTGCCCCGCCGGCCTCAGCAAAGCCCTGATGAGTAGGTGCTCAGACGCACCATGAGTGACCCAGCAGAAGATTGTCCTGTAGCCAAATTGTGGCCGGCTAATGGCTCGGCAGCTGCCAGACTCTTTTCAGATTCTGGAGAACTGTTTTTTTGTATTCGTTTGAGTTAAGAAATATTCCATTCTGGTTTGAGCTGCATTTTCAAAGGTTGGCCTTGAGTTCACCATGGATTCGGTCCTGGAGTTGTGGGACTTTGAAACAACTCTCGGCAGGATTTTCAATACCATAGCCCCGCAGCCAAGACAAGCAGGGTGCTCAGACTTCTTCCACAGGCCCGGGGCTTAATATTTAAAGACTAGAAAAAACACAGATTGAAATAATTCACAGTACTTCCCTATGAAGGTGTTAACCCAAGGCTACAGAAGTGGGGATACCTGTGAATCTTTTTGAGTTTTTACTCAAGTATTTCCTTATTAACGGAGACCTCATAGGAAAACCGAGCCAAGAGGAGAGAAGAACTAATGAGGGAGACCTCACATAAACCACTCAGGGGACCACACCGCGAGACGGTCCTGCTGAGTACAGCATGCCCCTCCCCTGCCCCACATGCTGGTACCCTCGTTACGAACTCACTCAGGGAGGTGCAGCATGGATGTAAGCGAGGGAACTCGGGTTGCCCCACTTCTCATTGTGTCTGTACTTACACATTCCGTCTTTGATTATACTCATCAATTCCTGCAGAGGAACCGTCACCATTAGGCTCCCAGATCTTTTTCCACAGCTCTTTTTTGCATTCTGTGCTGCTTTTGATACAGCATACTCAATTCACGCCAAACTCATTTATGAAAAGGCTCAGATTTATTCAGCAAACAATCTTTTAATTCATTTGAACAGCTATTGCAGACAAGGCAATTCCATTCATTGTGAGCAATATCTAGGATTGTAAAGTATAGTATTTAGTGCATTGTCTAATAAATGTTAACAAAATTATATTATAGTCCAAAGAATATCATTTTGGCTCATAAAAGGGACTACTAGCAACAGTAAATGGAAAAGATAAATAAACCTGACATGCTAAGTGTCTGCCCTGTTTATGCCCTCTCACAGTTATACAAAAATTAAAAATCTGATTTGAAGGGAAATTTCATTTTATTTGGAGATATTTATTATTCAATTATTTTCATGTATTATGAAAAGCAAATCAAAGTTCCATTTGCAATGATTTCAGTAGTAATCCTCCTGGAACTTGGTTTGTTATTTTGCGTGCGGCTAAAACACAGTTGAATCCCTTTGGTCACTTCCAATGAATAAAACTTACCTAATTTTCAAACCTTTTAATGGGGCAGCAAAGATTGGCGTTATGTGCTTTTGACTCTTACGAATAACTTGTCGTACGGGTTAATGTAGAAGAGACTGCATGTGGGCCACCGCAGTTCTGCTTTGTGATGTTCCTCCCTCCCCTTAGTGGCACATGCTCCCATAAACAACATCATTGTCTCTTTAAGACTGACTTTAAAGATATGGGAGCAATTCAGGACGCCCTATGGATTGCAACCTATTTAATTTTTATCCCCGGCTGCTAATAATCACTTTTTTCCCCGAATCTCATTTGAACATTTTTTCATTAAATTTTAAACCCAGCAAAGGCCGAATCTCTGAAATGTACAACCACCTAATGATCACCGCCACTACTCCACTGTTAATTACTAACTACTTGTGGGAAAGCGACCTAAATCTAAAATTTACAGACAAGTAGTAAAGTGCTGTTTTGTCCTGAATCATCAAGTAGATCTGCCCCAGCAACACCAATCCGTACATTCTGGTTTGGCTTTAAACTGACACCTAACTAGAAGAATATATATTTTTATTGTTTTTCCCTAAATATTCCAAAAATAAATAAATAAAAGTTTCCCCTTTAATCCCCGTTTTTGGAATTACCCCACTGACTATCTAAATTAATCTAAATTAATCTAAATTACAGTCCAATATTTTAGCTTTTGCTCTCCGGGACGCCTGATATTAATGAACTGGAAGAACACTGCCCCACCAACCTATATCAGCTATGCCAAAGGACCCAAAATGGAGTCCAGCTGTTATAAACAGGAGCTACGGTGGTGAGTGTGCATCTCATGTCCGTACTTTTTCTCTATCGGTAAAGTAGACGATCACAATTCATCTGACTGAATACAGCTTTCCACCGACAAAAAGCTTTTCTTCATTATTACTATTATATTCAAAACATTAATCAAGATTTATTGTTTAATTATAAACCTTCACCCTGTTTACTTCATTTAATATCTCGGTTTGTTTATGTTTATGACGCATAATCCCCCCCCCCCACCCCCCACCCCTTCCCTCAAGATTGGCTATGACGTTCAGTGGACAGGATATAGACCCACTTCCAACATAGCAACTAGGCCTTCATTGGTTGGCACGCAGGCAGCTCTCTACACCCCATTGGTGGGGTAGGCTGGTGTGAGACAGGGAACCGTCAGGGAAGGCAGATAGAGACAGAAAGGAGAGCCACGTGAGGAAGGCCAGATGGGTTGTAAAACTTCACCACAAAAGCAGAGGGAGGGAATGATCTTCAGATACAGGTTTAAAACAGAAAAAGGCTTGTTAAACAAAGAGAGCACACAACTGGCTGTCCACTACCAGCACGTTATGTGAATCAACAAAAGGATGTTCTATAAGAGTTTTGTGCTTTTCGAGAAGCCTCCAGGAATGGTTGGTGGGTTTGGTGAAGTCAGTGTGTTTCTATCCCCAGGCTTTCACCATTCTAACTCTGACGGCTGTCAGTCAGACACCGTTTATCAATCTGTCAGCAGGAAACAGAGGAGAAGGGGGCAGGAGAACATGTTACATTTTCTATTGAGGTAGACTTTATATTAAGGAATCTTCACCTCTCACAATAAACTAACAGATAGATTCTAGAGAGGAGCGGGAATGTACCCAGCATGATTCGAGAGCAATTGTCATGCACTAAGAATTGTCCTATCATGTTGATTCCCTGTCCATATTTGACTTGAGTCGTAGTGAATCATCCCAAAATCAGTATTAGAGGAAAACCCTTTCAGCCTATGACAAGCTTTTGTCTGCCGTGTATGGCACTGGGGGCTTAAACGTAAAGGAGTAGATGTAATAACAGCACTGTGGATGTTTAAAAAAAATGCTGTGCGCTGAGAGAATAAGACTTTAGTCCACCCAAAACAGGATTTATCAGCGGGGATGATAATTATCGTCTTTCAGGAGCGAAGCTTGCAGTCACTAAATGACTAAGCTGTTTTCACCTGTGAAAAATGCCCAAACAATATGCATCTGTGCTGCTGCTGAATGGATAAAGCTTCACACAAAAAAATGTGTGGCACCAGACGCTCATGCTTTTCACCCCCTGCTCCAACATGACTTTGGATCGTGCCACCTGCTTCTGTGAGTCCTCTCTGACACCTCTTTCCACCCTGTCATTTCCCTGGGGTGCTCTCTGATGTTGTCTACACATTTGCTGTCTGCTCGTTGCCACGAGGAATTTCTATGTTCATAAATAATCCCAGAGAACTGGAAATGCACACGTTTCACCGGCGGACAATTTAGAGCTCAGCCACGTGGCGCTTAAAGGAAACACGCCGGCTCACCTTGGCGAGGTTTACTCAACTGGCCCGGCTCCTCAAACCGGGACTGGCCCAGGTTCGCCGGGAAGTTCAATCTCCCCAAGGAACATCCTCACCCTGCTAGCCCTAATCCTCATTAAACAGGGAGGAGCTTAATGTGATAGGGAAACTGCTGTTTGTGTGTCAGCCAATGGCGCAGCGGAGGCAGGTTGGCATTCTCCCAGATTACATCAGGCTGACTCGGCATTGCGAGGCAGTTTTATTTCCGAGTCATGCTCCCCCCTTAGCCGAGCCTCATTAAGTTTTCCACGGCTCAGAGAGTCCACTGTGTCTGTTTTCATAGGGGCAAGAAGAAACCTCATTACAGAAGAAGCAGCCGCAACAGTGAATTTCCTATATAAAACAGAAACGCAAGCATGTTTTCTTAATATACTACAACATCCTTAATAATAATAATTTAAATAAAGAATTAATGAGAAGGTTGTCTCTTACTGTCTTTTATCGACTCTGGGAGGTTTTCTACTTGAGTCTCTCAGTAATACGAAATGACTCTGTGTTCTGGGCCTTGTCTAGTTTCTCAATAAGACACATATTCAATTTTGGATATTTCGTATATTTTCTTTCATTTCTGAACAGTTTTTGTGTTGATGATGCCATTATACCAACCATAAGCATTGTTTCTTTAATTCAACAACGTGTAGAGTCTGACTTATTAAAGCAGAGCTGCGTTTTTGTTTTTGACGACCCACAAAAAGAGAAGGTTTTCAGGGCCGATGAGCGTGGTGTTGAGTCGCCTGGTAGAAATGTACAAGGTGTGTTGCTCCGGCAGCACAGTCCCTCATTGTGAGAGAGGTAGTGTGACAGGAGGCGCTGTGCGCAGCTGCCTGGCGTCTGCGCCGGGGCCCCACATGAGAATCAGCTGAGTTTCACAATGAGCTCCGTCTCCAGCTAGCACAACCGCAGCCCCACGCTCCCATGTGTTCGGCTGCCTGGGAGAACGCAGAACTGAAGCCAGTGTCACACAGCCAGGCTTTGTATCCGTCAGGCATTGGGAGTCACACACAGCACGGACTGACTCACTAAAGTAGGGGGGGAGCGAAACAGGGTGAGCGCATTGTGAAGATTGTTTCACCCTACGTCTGTGAAGCCACAAAACCCAGGAAGCTCCAAGAAGCTCCTTTTTGTGACTGATAGAACCTTCTCAGATGTTTCACATTTGGTTTTGATGCTCCCTTTTTTCCCTCTTCTTTTCCCTTTTTCTGTCTTGTTGCTCAGTCCGCCAGCCCCCAGGATAAGCTTGTGAATTAGGAGGCTCTAAAATGCCGTGAGGGGCATTGCATTTCTTTCGCCACAGACGTGTGTGGTTGTGTGTGTGTGTGTGTGTTTGTGTGTGTGTGTGTGTGTGTGTTTGTGTGTGTGTGTGTGTGTTAGTGAGCAGCCAGAGGACATGGTTATAATTAGAACAGTTATAATGAGCAGAGACTCCTCCCAGTGGAGACAGTATGTTTTATACAGCCCGGGTGTAGTATTTGGGAGTGATACAGAAAGACAGTCAAGTTCTGTCAAGTTCTGTCAAGAAGTATCATTTGTTTGTGGTCCCGATAGAACAACACCATTTTGAAGGTTAACAAATAACTTTTTCCGTCCATCTATGAACGATTAACTATTTTTCGAATGTAATTATTGCGCATATGTTCAATTTCAAGTAAATTCAGATAATGTTAATGTGCCATTCTTCTTTTAAATTGCCTGTGTTTTTTCTTTCTCACATGCTGTGATTTCTCTCATGTAACATCTAAATTACTCAAGTTCTACAGGCTATTTTGATATACATATTCACCATTTGTTAGATATTGATATAAAAAAGTATATCCTTTAGCCCTGACTAGACTGCAGTTCTGCTACGAAACCAAAACTCAGAACGAGTTCCTCCCAATGCCACAGAATAGAGCTGATACACTTGTAAGGATAAAAGGCTGGGCAGTATTTGTCAGAGCAACAGTTACCATTCTGGCTAATGAAACTTGTGTGAATTATTTGTTATCATCGGTTTTATTATGCAATGGAGTAACAATGTTATAACAGCTTATCATAATATAAATTTAAAAAAACATTGATATTGCCTCACACAGCCACCTGGCGTACACTAAATATAATAATTAAATACTATTGTAAGGATTATCCACTTCTATGTAAATAAATAAATGATGAAATTATTATTAGGGAGCGTTTTGTATATAGAAATTATTTTTCAAAGTTAAATATGTATCTCAACTCTATGATTCTATTCACAAACAATTCAGACTTATTTAACATATTGTTCTCAGTTCAAAAAATTTTTTTTTAGGGTTTTATAAACTGATTTTTAAAAACAGAAAAAGAATATTCTGTGTACAAAATGTTTTTTATTAAGTGTTTATCGATCCCTTTTTTTATCAATAAAACCCCTTTATCGTTTTAACTAGAAGACTTTGCTACACATTTTTACAGCAAACATTTCTAACTGTTTTTAGTAGCATCATTGTGTTGTCCCGTGCAGGCAAAGCAGATAATAATAGCAAATTCCGTCTGAACAAAGCTATTGCTTGAACTGCAGTGTTTATATTGTTTTTTACAGCTTGTTGTTTAAGTCCATGGGCTGCATTTTCACAAATCCAATCAATTGTCTGTAATTTATAACGTAATTATGAATTTGTAATTTATTCCCAACATCTCAGAAACTCCAGTATCCATAAAACCAAAGGGAACTGGTTCCATGGTCTCAGATATTTGTGGTTCGGGGATTCCTGGCCAACCATATATTTTGAGCCTCACATCTTGCATCATTCCTAGTTGTGCCCCTGAATAGGCTGCTGAAATAGGACACTTTTAATTTACTATAGAGTGTATACTTGATTTTGAGCTGTGCGGATATTTTAATATAGGATCTGTGTCTAAAAAACAACAGTTTGGAACTCTTAGAAGACGGCCCTTCATTTTGCTTCCCCTAGACAGTAATGGGTCCTGGTCAGGTCATGACCCAACAGTATAGAAAGCTTAGTGGAGGACTAGTAATGAGTACTGCCACTTTGCTCTATAACAAGCAAGAGAGATGTCTAATCTCTAACTATGCTTTTGTGGATTCCCCTTAAGGCAGGTTTATCCTCTATAGCCTGACCAAAAACAAAGTGACAGCCAGCTGTCCTGGGATTATCACACGGCGACGCTCAGAAGAAGCTTCTCCACGCACATTTTCCATTTTCAGTAGAGCGCCAAAGATTCAATATTGTATAACGGGCAACGGAGTCGGCGGCGAGGTGAAAGTTCAACTGTCTTTCCAAGTCGAGCGGTTATCGGCAGAAAATATAAACCACATAACAGCACTATAGTGGTGATCGTTGGAGTCTTTGCTCTTCGGTGATGGTCGGGAGACAGAGAAAGTAGGTTTCTATCAAGTCATGATCTATGTAAATACAGACTTAAAAGATTGTGCCTAGCCTGCAAAATTTTTTATTAACAAACCGTTTCACAGTAATTTACATGCAAATTATTTTCAGGATTGTCGTTTAGCAGTGCCTTGCAGTACGTTAGGAGGAAGAGTGAAAATCAGGCTGAAATGACTTAGCTTGCTAGCATTGCTGCCCTGGCCTGCTTGTGGTTACCAAGACTTCCGCTTTATTGGGTGTTTCCCCTGAGCTTACTTACTTACTAGATCATTATAGAGCTTTTGTGCACCGTAAACACAGCAGGCCTCACTGCCAAGGCCCCAGATGCCAGCATACTGAACCATGTGCAGTGGCCAACACCATCATCCTCGCAGACCCTCACTCACAGAGAGCATGCCCATTGCTCCGCGCCGGTCCATTTTAGGGATGGACTGGACGTCTGGCTTACCTTTTGAGGGTTTTCATGGAAAGACGGCTAAAACCGCTGGAACAGTTCTCAACGAGGCCCGGGAAGCAGGCTGTCCTTCTTTTTTAGAGAGAGGAAGACGACCCAGTTACCATAATCTGCCTTTGACATGCTCCTTCTTTAAAAAGTACAACCAATTGCATTTTCACATTTACATTGGTGATATTTAAGATATTTTGTGTACTTTTTTTACTGATGATGAAAATGATTTTCTTCTGTTCTTTAACTTATTTCTTTGTCTCATTTTGTTTTGTTTGTAATGTTTTTGTGTCATAATAAAAATTCGCATTACTTTTTTCTGAGAATGTGGTTGAAAACTGCAAAGCATGCAAATGACAGAGGTTTATGTCTGCAAAAGGCATAGACAGAAGGCAGAAGGTTTCCATTTGATGGGGATATGTACCTGGGCTGAATTTAAATCACAGAAGGGAAAGCATTTGATATCATTTTTAATTTCTAGCACTTTCAGTTTTGTGTTTAATAACCGATACAGTGGTGAGTTCATTCAAACTCTGTGTGTATGACAGGGAAATATTGATTTTAGTCATTATTGTATTTTCAGCAAGTGACTTATTCTCCCCCACGGCTTCTCCCACAGGCGGTATGGAGATGTAACAGAATGTAAAGATCAGGTGAACTCCGCCCCTATAGATTACGGAATGTGAGCTGACAGCACTTCTCATTTCCATTTCTATTGAAAACGCCGTTTTCTTCTTAATGAAGCAAAGCTCAGAGGACAGAGAAAAGCAATTGCTCGACCAACACGCCAGGAGCTACACGTCTGTCTCAGAGCTATTGCTAATTTGGTCACATGCACATTATCAACCCCCTCTCAAAAGAAGGTATCTGAAAATGCACTGGAGAAACAGAGCAACAGTGCCAACTTCAGGTATGACGGGCAATATTATACCTATCAAGGGATGAAGGTTGATGCTTCCATTCATTTTGTTGATATAGAGTGTAGTATCAATGCTTTGTAATATGATTTAAAATGATTTTGATCATTTTGTTTGGATTAGTTCTATCAAAAATAGGCTGTGACATTCTTCATAGGTACAGTAACATTTTAGAAAATCTGAAAAAAGTTTAACAAAATATATAATGATTATGAATATTATAATTTTGCTAGCACAAAATCATGTTATGAGTGTCAGTTTTTCCCCAATGATTATGAGATAATTATTTTATAAATAAGATGCTTTTATACTCTGTTGTGTGTATTATTTGTATTATCACCCTTAAAACCCGACTGATGCAATTTAACCCTTTAATTTCTTAGTGTCTATAAAATGTACAGTGGAAAAACGAACTTTAAATGATAATTGTCAGTGGAGGTTGATTTTCAGTATAAGATTTTATATTTAGCAGAAACTCTTATCTTGAGCAATGTACACTGCTACAGTTAGAAGTATGCTGAAAAAGTTTGTATATGTTTTATTAACTGGTATTGTAATTTAGGTCTAAAATTTGATGTCCAGATCATATTGGATGGTCCAGAGCCTTAATTGCATTTGATGATACTACTGACGAGCCGATCTGAATAGAGGGATTGTGCTGGTGTATATGGATCCCAATTCTGAGGTTCAGCCATTCAGCCCACACATGCTGGGTCAAGCAGAGGACATCCACGTCACTGGAATCTGCAGAGACTTGCTGGACCCAGATGAGACGGAGTCAGAGGGCTGTTTGTAAATGGGAGGAACAAGCTGTGATATTGAGTTTTTTCGCTGCTTACTTAAATATGAGGCCCGCATGACTGAGGCGTCCTGTGCCGTGGTTATTCCCAGCATTATTTTCTACTTTCAGATTTTTTATTGTGACTGGCCATGGCAGTGTTGGCGATGAACTGAGGAAGGGGTAACACAGAGTGATACATTTTCTCTAGGCTGAACCCAGGGTTGGCACACAGGGCAGCGGGAGCTCATTATTACTTTATTATTCTCTCTGTCTGGATCTAATTTATTCCTTGGTGACTGCAGTTGCTGCCTGTGAGCTCGTGCCCTCCACTCAGGGGTTGCGTGGACTTCAGGGGTCTAATTAGGAATTGTGCTGAGGAGAAGTGAGAAAAGGAACCGTAGGGTTATTATCATAACCTCGGTTCCCTGAAATAGAAATATAAACCATCACTGAATTCTGAGCATTTATGCCAATTCTCGCGAGAACACGCCTGATGTCTCGCATCATAATATTCATCATATAATATTAAAGTCAGATATGCATTCTCTTTTTTATTTATTTCTGGTTAATATTAATGATGATAATCCAATGTTCCCTTTCAAATACAAAATATAAACCGTCACTAATGAGACACTGGGCAACTTCAAGGATATTTATGTGGTGACCTCGCTACAGGGCATCCCACACACCTTGCATAGTAATGCTGTGGCCATCAGGCCCAGAAGCCTCTGGAACATCACCACAGGGAGAGCTTTGCCTAGCTGAAAAAGATCTAAGCAAGCAACAATCTGCACTACTTTGTCATCCGACGGAGTAGAGTACCAGAAATCATGGACCAGAAATCAGACGTCAGCCTTCGACATCTTGACGTCAAAGGGGGCTGGGTCCGACTGGACAGACAGCTTCTGGGCATCTGGTGGCAGCAGGTGCTACTCATCTCACCTTTCCAGGCTTGCGATGGAGGCCTTCTGCTGTTGGAGCATGCTCATGAACATGTACATCCTATCCTGGCCCAGGGACCGTGATTTTAGCAACCTCTGCATAGGTGGAGGGGAAGGAGAGGAAGAAGAAGAGTATGAGATCAAAGAGGAGAAACGAGCCTCCACATGGGAATAGGTCTTGCAGAGCTTCTTGTGCCCTCTTCTCTCCGATCTCAGTAAAAACCCGGTAAAAACTATGCTAGTTATCGTGAGTACTTGTTAAAATAGATACAGAGGATGCACACTCAGTATCACAGATGAGGACACACTTATTCACACATTTCCCAGTAAACTGATTTACTCAATTAAAACTCACGTCAAGCATAATAAACTCCACTCAATCCTTACAGCACTGTTCCCTCTCATACACTACGATTTGTCACTTCCAGGTTACCGGAATTGAGGCTGTGTGTATGTACGTCATTGTTGCATGCAGGAATGTGCCCGGGCTGAGGGTGGCTGGAGACAGGGACACCGCCTATTTGTTATGACTTTTATTTGGAATTTCAAGTAACTTAAATTACACCAAACAGAAAACTCCACAAAACAATCACACAGAAAATAAATAATCCTCGTTAGGAAAAACCAATATGGTACCACTTGGTACATTGGACCTCCAGTCTATAACAACTCATTTTGGCTTATATCAGTTTAAAACAATGCCTTTTGGACTTAAGGATGCTGGAGCTACCTTTCAGAGGTTCATGGAGAGAGTTATTGGTGAACTGCAAGGCATAAATTGTTTTGTATACATTGATAACTGCTGTCTTCAGCAAACTCCATGATGCTAACTTAAACTTGAACATGAAGAAATGCCATTTGCTGAAGGCACAGTGAAGGTTTCTTGGGCACCTTGTCTCTGGGAAAGGCATGGAAATAAATATATCTGGACAAGATATCTGCCGTTACCAACTACCCTACCCAACAGAGTGTGATCCAGCCAAAGACTGTCCTGGAGTGTTTCCGATTCTTATGTGGCTAGCAAACAAGCATTGCATGCCTCCGATCTGTCAACTACCCCTTACCGAGATCTCAACACTGGCACAAAACAACAACTGTGTGAAATGAATTAAATAAAAAGGTAGACCACATGATAGGAATGGATTTTATGGGAGCATTTACCAAGAGCAATACACAAAGTGACAGAGACAACAAAACCCATAGGCTCTTCCAACTCCTGAGGGATGAAATCTCTACAATATGGGGGGTTCCCAAGTTCATTCACTGATTGTGGCCCAAGATGTTCACCAAGAACATCTCCAAACCCCATTGGCTGTACTTCAGCAAAACTTGCTATTGGCAGGTATCTCTACTGGAGAGACTCATAAATCTAGCACCAGCTTCCGCTCAATCAGAATACACTCAGCGAGAAACACCAACATCAACAGGTTAAGAATAAAGTGGGTGTGGCCCAAAATAGACAAGCCAGATACTACAGTGCCAACCAGTGCAGTTTTAGCAGAGAAATCTTGAGTCCCCCACAGTCCAAAGTCTCTGAAACTTTTCATCTTCGCTAGCAGTGGACAGGTGCAGCGCAAGTGATGAAAAGTCTAGGACCAGTGAACTACAGAGTCAAATGGTTAGGTCACAATGACAAAGAAGATGTGGTGAATGTGGTGAACCTGAAATCCCTATTCCGGGAACAGTCCGGAATGGGGATGGGGAGTGGATTGTGACACTGACAAGTGATGTCAAAGACATGAGGTGATAAGCTCATTACTCTTTTACGTATCTGCCAGTTCTCACTGTGTAATTTGCACTGGCAAAGTTAAATGGCTGTACATTAGCATTTTTGGATATGATCCCTTTAAGAAAAGAGATCTGTTGAAGAAAAAAAGAGTTTTGTTAAAACTAGTTTAGTGTATACCTGGTCACAGGAAGTCAGGTTAAGAAAGTCGCTGGTAGCTTTTCAAATGGCAATGTTTTTGCTGGATCTGTTTTTATGTGGATCATTACTCCCGCAACTTTTTTATTTTGTCGGTTGTGGAGGATTCCATGGAAAATTAGACGTTGTATTTCCCTCTTACACAACCATCCAGTAAGGTCTATTCTGTTGAGGGTATGTTTTTTGCAGGCTCTGGGACTTCCTATATTGTTGAATTTCAAAGGGGGATTGATCACTTTTGCTTTGGATTGATTTTTGAATTTAATTGGATTTGATTCCTTCCTTCCTGGAGTTCCTTCCTTATTGACATTGAATATGTAGACCTTTGTACTTGGGTTTTTATTTTGGGGATTTAAACTGTATATGGGTAATGATATGTTAACACAATGCTGAACTGTGGCTGTGCTGAACTAATATTGTAGCAAGGTTTGAAATCCAAGCTGATCGTTACACTGCTTATAGAGAAACTCCAATTATCAACAGCAACTGTGATCCTGATTAAGGACGTTTGGATTGCCTCTCCCCAAAGCCATGTCTTAATTAAACATTTCCATATGTATAACAAACCCTCCTCAAAACAGTCCCATGGAATACTTTCTCTGCCGTGGTAGTTGGGTTCTATCAGGGTGTCCTAATGAGTTGAGCATTGTCTGCGTTTCTCATGGTTCAGACATGCTGTTTGACTGGGTGTGAGCGATGGGGAGCTGCATTTATTAACTGGGAATAATGAGATGTCAATTTAAAAGTGTCTGCTGCCGCCGACTGCCGTTTGCCTCTCATTTAGATTTCTTTTGATCTCCTTCATACTCACAATTACTCCAATTAACTTCATTCACACATTAGCACTTCTGTTTAGCCTTTGCCATGCAATATTTTTGTGCTGTCAGTCAATGGGTCTCGGGGGCAGGGGGATTTCCCTGCAGACCATACCTTCAAGGGAAGTTCCCACAGCTGGCTGGGACAACTAAGCCCTTCGGTGGCTGCAGTTGAGTGCCATGACAGTTCTGCTACGCGCTGTGTGTTTGTGTGCGCACACCATGGACAAAAGTCGTTTTGGTCCAATGGGATGGAAATCACTAACAACGTATAATTTGAAAGATGAGCTTTATGCCTGCCAAAAGTACAGTAGCACTAAGTCCTACAACTTAATTATAGGAAACTTAATTCTGAATAAATCATTACACTTACATTTTAAATAGTGTTAGTAGAAAAGATCAAAGTCCGCATTTTGAATCACTATTCTATTTGGCATAATTAAGACTTACATAGTGTATGTGCTTTCATTTAAAATATGTGACCGTGATCGTTACTTACTCAATATATATACTCAATATAAGATCTGCTGAAGTGACCAAATAGTTATACTATATACTATATGATAATAGTTATATACTTTTTTCTTTGAGGAGCTCAAAGTTCAAGACAATGAAAACACACTCCAATAAAAAATGACACACTAATTGAGAGAACTTATTTGAGAGGATTATTAAGTGTTTTTTGTATAAAGTAATGGGAAGGAAAATAATTGCCTGATGCTTTGGGTTATGGAATTTAACTAATGTAACTATGCTCTCTATAGTTGTTTTTGAAGGAAGCAATAGGAATAAAAACTTATGTCTGATGCTAGGGTTTAGAGATTACATTTTTGGAATAAATTGTTATCTGTGTCAGTCGCCAGTGGACGCTGGGCGGCGTTTCACCGTAGAAACACAAGGTACAAAAACGTACTCCCTATCAGAGGAGGAAAGAAACTACGTATTGTACATAAATACAAGTACAGAACTTTGCTCAAGTAGTTTAGTTTTTGAGTACTTATACGTGTAATCGAGTAAATACTTGTGACAGCGTTGTAGATCAACGTGGTTGGCTTTAAATGATACAATTATAAGTTTAACTTTTTCACAAAATATCTCGACGGGCTGTGTTATTTTAGGGCTCCCCTCCCATCCTCACACAGTCACACAGTAATTTCAATAAGCTATATATGGTTTTTTGGGTCTGTGAAAGTCTGTAAAAAGCGGCAAGTATATGAAGTATATGAAAGCAGACATAGCAATCGGATCTAAAGGCATATCTTATGTAAAATTAAGTTAATGTTAGGTTTTCACCCCACTTCAGCACATTAAAAAAATCTTCTATGTTGAGGATCTTGACGACCTTTCTCGTGATCACTTTTGTCTTTTCTTTTTTGAGCACCACTTTTATGTTTGAATGGCATTTAACTTTTTTTTTTAAATGTTTGGGGTAATGTATTTTGAACCTGTTAGGAGGCATTTTTGGATATTACATTTGAAACTGACAGCTGCAGTCTGAAGTGCACCCGTATCAATGTTTCTCCTTTGTTCTCACTGCTTGAGAACATCTAAAAAACAAACAAACTGCACTTTTATACTTTCACTTAAGTACACTTCTTGAAGTGCATTTTTACTCAAGTAAATTATTTCCACATTACTTTCACTGAAGTACAGAAATTTAGTACTTCTCCCACCGCTCCCTGTGAAGAGTAACCTTGGTGTCCTAAATAAGGTGATTTTATTTTTCTTCAATTTGAGTCAATGACATAAGGGCAAGACAATTTGAGCTGGCCACCAGGGTGACTGAAAAAGTTTCAGGGGTGGCGCTTGTTTCAGTTCAAGCCCCATTCCCATTTTGACATTATTGTAGAGAGACCTGTTGGGGGACCTGTTGTAACCTCCCCTAGTATTATCCAGGCATGACTTTTCTGAGAATAAAAAAGCACAAACAGAATATTTGAACAAAATATTTCTTTATTCTGCGAGAGAAATGAGTATTGTGGAGTTCTGTTGATATATTTATGAAATAATCTCATAACAAATGGAGATTCTACAACCAATACAAACTATTGCAACGGCTACACAAAAAGTTGTACTGTGATGAAAAATGTAACTGAAGGTTAACTATACGCCTGAAGCAAGTATATTCCTAATACCGAGAAAGAGGCTGCATCACAGTTCACAGATGGGCATGCAGAAGTAATACAATTTATTCTGTGGTAAAGTTTCTGCAAATATACTGGGTTGGAATGTGTTTTTTTTTTTTTAGCTTTATCGGATGGAAACCCATTTGTATAGAAAATTCATTTGCAGAGAAAGGACAGAATCTCAGCATGTTCTTATTGCTTCTATACAGTTTAAATATTAAAAGATAACGTCAATCTTCTGGGTGGCAACGTGAATTTAGAAGTTCACACAATTCAACTAAACTGAGTTTTACATTTAAAAAACATTTAAGGCCTTTATCCGGGATACAGTATTATATTAACTCCTGCAGGCCAAACTGCATTGGCATGGCCATTCCTCTTTCTCAGTATTATAGTCATTTTTATCATTAAATTTATTTAAACCACTGTAGTCTTACAGGGATCTCACTTGTTTCAGCAAAAAGCAGTGACTTTATTAACTATATTAAATTTAGATTCGAATACACCATAAACAGACAAAGAACAGTTCTTTAAATGTTTTTTTTTCTTTTTTCTTTTTACTCACAAAAAACAACAGTCAAGAGTACCAAAGATGCATGCTGGGTTTCTGTACGCAAGTCAAAAACTGGGGAAAAGTGTCCTTAAGATGATCTATTCCACACCGCTGCGCCAAGCATTATGATCAGACAGCAGCAGCGGGAAGGCGAGATTCTCGCGGCGAGCACCACACCATATCGAACTCAGACTGCAAATAAAACTTTGCAGAATTGTGCATGGAGAATAGCAAATAACGGACATTGCTATTAACAGCCCAGGAGTACACTAAACCTGGATCGGTAGTGATCCACCTTTCAGGGTTTTTTTTTATTTTTATTAAAAAAAGTTTTGGTTTATACCCTACCCTTCAGCCCTCAATAGCTTTGTATTTCAATAACGAACGTTGTTTAACTTGTTTTTCCATGAGATTGCAAAAATAAAAATAAAAAATAAAAACATTTTCTGTACCAAAACAAAGTTAATTAAATAAATCCCTGAAGCATTAAAATAAAAACACTGGAGGGCTTCTGAAGAGACAAACCATGTTTATGTTACCGAGGGGTTTGAGTAAGTGTCTGACTGCTTTCTGCACCGCAGAGAATGACAATCACATTGCTTTTTTAAGACAAGCCACACATTTAAGGAGAAATGTGTGTTATGTGCATTTAAAAACAAAAAAATGTAATTAAAAAAAGATGTCTTCATCTGGATCAAAGGGCTCACACAGCTTAGCCTGCTATATTCTCCAGGGAGTGGGGCAGTGGTGACTTTTTGTGAATTATGGTGTTATTATTTTAATGTCACACTGATTTCAAAATGACTTCCCAGTTTGATCGTTAACAGTTAAACAGACCTAAGGTTTACAATTTGCATAAATGCTGAAGATTAAAACGTGTCATCATAACTTGCACTTCATGGTAGTTGAAACAAAGACAAATCGTGAGAAAAATGTATCGCCTATCCGAAGCTAAAGTAACTATCAGAATGTCCTAGGCTTTGCACTGTAACGACTCTTCGGTTGTTTTTGATTTTCTGATTTTCCCCACAGTTATGTAAAGGATATCCCAAAGCACCTCGGTACAAGGCCTGTGGAACACCCAAACCGAACGAAGCAAACCAAATGCAATGTATCTAAATAAAAAAGCCACACTGGCCCTTTTTCAGTCTGATCAGACTACTCTGCACTCACACAGCTTTAAAGTATTATAAACATGACTGCCAAAAATCTCCAATATCTCTTTCAAAGTATCGATAGCTAATTCAACTTAAATCTTTGGTCTCAATACAAGGGAAACAAAAAAAGAATTCTATATATATATATATATATATAGAAAAAGTACCTAGTTTACTTTGTACCGTACTTAAAATACAATATAAGCCTAGTCTCACAGCAAAATGCAAAAGTCGTTCTAGATCGGTTTCTTGGGATGACGGGTGCAGTTTTAGACAACGTCAACAAGATTCCACCAGATCATCAAATGAAAAAAAGAAAAAGTAGTAACTAACTTCAAACAGAGACCCAATTTTTCATATACCTTTAAAAAAAAAAAAAAACTACTTCAATCAAGTCCACAAAACGGATGGTAATTCTCATTAATCTTTAATATATGTATATATCATAAAGACATTCAACAGTGACCAACGCCATAGTTCAAGTAATAGAGACAGGGCCCATCAGGGTCCTAATTAAAAACAAAACTAACAAACAAACAAAAAAAATAACATTTATGGACAAAAGTTGAAAAAATGCAAGCTCTGGTATTTTGGAAAGCTATGTAAGAAACACCAACAGACCGACTAAAATGAGTGTCGAGACCTGTATCACAGTGTCCTGGTTAACCACCTGTGATTATAGGAGTTTCCGAGGAGGGATAGGAGAATGGGCTGTATGTAAAACTGGAAGCATGACAAATGGGTTCTCTGAAACCAAAGCATTTCTTTGGTCGAAGAGAAGAGGCCCTCACAGGTTGATTCACGTCGTCAGGAAAGGGTAGGTTCTCCTTAACTCCTTAAAGGGTAGCATCGTCCCCTTAACACAGGGCGCTAAGATCTGAGGCCGAGAACCCAGAAAAACCCGCGCTCAGTTCCCTTTTAGGGAGAGGTGAAACACAGGTAACCAACGGAGGCCGTTTCCCCTCTCAGAAACCTACTTCTGCTGTAGACTCAACTTAACCCCATCCATTTGTACCTTCCAAATGCAAAAACATAAAATGGACCTGAAAGTCAACAGCAAAAGAGGAGTCACACGAGATGGCCATCTTTTCTTTTCCTTGTCCTAGAAGTAGCTTTCCTAGCCTTCACAGAAGTCATGAGCCCTCAAAGGGGTTCCACCAAGAGCTACAAGGACTAAAACTGCCCTTCCACCACCCTTCATATCTTGGTTTAAAAATGGGGCAAGTAATTGATGCAATCAATTGTTCAAATAGTATAGGACACACCTCGATTTGTTATTTCATGCTTTTATATCTCAACTTTCACATTCACAAGTGGCTACAAAGTAAAGTACAGCCAACAGTGTGTTTATATTTTTGCATAAACATTTTGTAACAAGGGCCAATTCCATCACAGCTACTCAGTACCGATTTAAAAAAATTAAAATAAAATAATAAAAAATACTCAACAGCTCTGCTGTTCACCAGTACACCTCTCTTGTCGACGGGGTCTTAGAGCAGGTGTATATTAAGAGATTAGAAAGGAGTTCCTTAAATCAGAGGGCACCACAAACAGCTTTGCAATCCGCCCTGCCCTTTCAATCCACAGGAATCTCATCTCAACCGCGTAACAAAAAGACAATGGCTGCAACAAGTCTTGTCGACACAGCAAGTGCCGCAGTCAACTGGGAGAGGAAGTCATGTTACAGGGAGTTACTGCATTCACGGTTATTGTGCCTCCGCTAATTCTACGTCTCATTTTAGTTTTTCATTCTATTGTGTGACTTCAAACTGACAGCTCTCCGTTGCCGCAAGCTTCATCAGAACGCTCTCTGGTAAGACTTCTAGCTATACATGTCGGATTGCACGTTCTTCAAGTTTTTCAATTCTAATCATCTAAAGCACATTTTTACCCACACTGATTCTTCCTGCGTCAGTTACGTTGAATAATTACATGTTTATTCCGTAGGATCAACCAGGAATAGTCCATTTGTTTTTTTCCACATTCAAAAAATTTGGCGTAAAAATGTGCAGCCGTGGGTGTGTTTATCCTTTAAATAAGTGCTTCAAACCTAGTAACTGAGCGAACAATTTGGTTGAATGATTCAAAGAGCTATACTGCATTAGCACCAGCCAAAAATGTGTGGCACCAAAAAAAGTATTGCGATTACTTAGCTAGCTTCTATTCTTATCCTGCCTAAATTTCAGTGGACTTTCTTTCATGCAGACTTTGGTCTCTGTACTGGACTGAAGCATATTAAAAAACAAAAACACAAAACAAAAGGTACATTTGCCAGGTTTAAAAGTCCAGCCTAATGACGCCAGTAAACACAAGTGAAGTTAGTATTAATCAAGCTCTCTTTTAAGACTACAAAACATTTCCAAACCCCCCCTGCCCTCACCAGATCCCCGTTGTTAAGCAGCCGTCACTATGAGAAAGACATTCGGTAAAGTGTCTCGTCTGAATGCTACATTGTTTTAGCTTAGAATATGAAGCGGAAAATATATTTCCCTGGTTTAGTTGATGAAAGGAAATGGACAACAAAATAAAAACGGGCAAAGAAGAAAACGTAAAATGGAGATTTAAAAAAAAAAAAAAAAAAAAAAGTCCCATCTCGAGTTTCTGGTCTTTGACTTCTGTTTTCACATTCACGAACGTTAAAACTTTCTTGTGCAAATCAAGCGGTCTTCAGAAAGAATGCCCTCGAATTGTTCTAGTAAAAATATATATATGCGACTCCAAGGTGGCTGACGTGCAAGGGTTTTATTTTTCCTTGTTCATTTAATAGACCCCCCCTCCTTGCAGTGTGTGTCTGTGTGTGTGTGTGTATGCGTGTGCGAGAGAATGTGCATGTGTGTATATGTGTATGTTTGCGTGCCTCTGGAGGACCGTATGGGAGGGCTCATCTGCGGTGCAAGGGCATCTGTGCGCAGACGGGGTAGGCCAGGCGCACGTTGAGGGAGTCATTGTGCTGGACCAGCGAGGTCTGGTGGTAGTGCAGGACGAGGTCTTTCAGAGTGCTGTACAGGTTGTAGGGCTCCGCGAAGCCGTAGCCCCGGGGGGTGTTGTAGATCACGCAGTGTTTCACCTCGCCGTCCACCCTGTGGATCAACAAACCGCCCATTACTGCCTGCATGCCATGCGAATATAAAAAACACGAAACCGCAGTGACGGGAGTGGCGACGCCCACTGAAGGGGGCGTTTCCCAATGCACTCACACGACAGAGCAGGCGTAGCAGCCCTTCTTGCTGCTCTCGCGGATGAGGAAGGCTCCGTCCGGCTTGCCCAGCAGCAGGTCCTCGGCCTGGGTGCGATTCAGGTCGCCCACGAACCAGCTCTTCTCGTCGTAGTGCGGCAGGTTCTCTTCCTCTTCGTTCACGAAGTAAGCGCTGCGGGGCAGAGAGCGCGACGCAATGTTGCTTCGGGAGATTAACGGCGCCATAAATCGCCGTTTTGTTTGACGATTACAGTCAAGGAAAGCCGCAAATAAAACTGAAGTATGCTGGCCCGAAACGCTTTACGAGAGCAATTTTCCCCCCTGGGCAGCAGTTACCATTTCCATAGTTCTGCAGGCTGCGAAAAGAGTCGCGGGGAGCCAGAGGGCAGATGTCTTTCTGCATTTTATGACAGACGCATCCAAATTACTGAGAAAACTGCCCTTGCCAGCAGAAAAACCCATGAAGTGCACAAGTTGACGAAAGGTTCCTAAATTTGCTTAACCAACTTTCCTAGTTAAGGGCAATTCCAATTCAATTACCGCACGTAGGGGACCAAAAGACAGAAATGTACTCACTCGTCTGCGTTTTCGTTTTTGATTCCAAGCCAGTCATTAATTCTTTTCTGACGTACACCTTTATGATTGAGCCAGCTGCGGGGAAAGGGATGAAGAGAGAATTACCAGACTATTACTGGGAACTTTTTAATTAAAGTCTAAGTAATCCACACTACCTTGTAATTTTTTTTTAAATTGTAAAAACTAAAATCTATAAACCACATTGTACTTGGCTTTTATGCGAATTTTTTTTTTACTTTCAGGAGGATAGGGTGTGAGGGAAGAAGTGGTATTAGTTGAGCAGCCACTGTGCTAAAGCCTCAGATTCATCTCCTATTTCAGCAAATCCTGATAATGCTCTTAGGCTGTTCTTAGAATGAGTATTCCACTAGTTGGTAGTGCAAGTCCCTATTGGTAGCACTGATTAAAAAAACCTAAGGGGCGCTGTTAGCATTACCTGAAAGAAACTGTACTTTGATGAAATATTCAATAACCAAAAGTCAGAAATGTCCCAGTAAATCTACCCGCACAGATTCCTCAATCAGCTCAGCTATCCTTAGAATACCTCCTAATGAAATGATTTAACTTACTTAAATAATGAGCACTGAGGGTTTAGGACGGCTGCGCACAGGTTTAAGCCACCGACACATTCTAAATCCGTTATCTCACCTCGTGGCTGGAATGCTATGGTATGGGACTTAAACAATACAGAGAACATACACTGATGTTCCAAGAATGTTGTCCAAGCCACAACGTCCTGACATGACGAAAACGATGGCAGGGTAGTCGTACACGTGCACAGTGGAGCCAGGGTAATCCTGCAGTGACGTGCTGGGCGCTATATTAAAGCAATGCGACCGCGGTGCAGTTGGCATCGTGGTCGGGGGGTGGGGACGGATTTTAAATCGCGTACTTACACTATGTACTGGTCCCGGATCTTGCGCAGCTGGATGAGGTCTGGCTTCAGGCTGTTCATCTTCTTGTCTGTCTCCCTGTTGTCCAGTGCCTGCGTCTTCAGGTCTTGCTCCAACCGGACTTTGCTATCGTGGATTTCGCCCAGCCTGGACTTAAGCTTCTCGTAGTTCATCATGATCCTAGAGGACAGGGGTTAAAAAAAAAAAACAATGGCGAGAGGCTGACTATCACGCTCATAACAATCATGAGGACATGAAGCCATGTTAGCATATTAGCATCTGCCTACAGCCTGCCGGGCTCACCTCTCCATCTCCTTGTCGTTGCCCTCTCGGCGAAACCGCTCGATGTACTCTTTGCTGTAGCGCTCCTGCGTGTGACACTGTTCCTCGAAGATCTTTATCGTTTCGTTGAAGGCCTCGATGGCTGTCCTCTTCATCTGGATCTCCTGCATCAAAAAAACAAGTCGACTGAGTTAATCGGCTCTATTCTTCACAACTGCATCGTCCAAGCGATTGATTAAAATCCTGTGGTGTTGAAAGACCAGGGCGCTGTGGGGACCACTGGACAAAACACAAAATGTTGTGCTGCAAGCAATAGTACAGCACTTTGAATGGTAACAAGCCTCTCCATCATTATTCAGGGTCATGTTTAGATATTGTAGCTACTCTACACCAATATCGTTTCTGTACGGTACCTGTGAAGTCTTTGTGTACTCTTCATATAGTTTGTCATACTCCTTGCTCTTCTCTTGATATTGATTATGATATTCTTGGAGTTTCTTCCCAACAGCATCTATGTTGTCTTCTTTCACCAGCTGATCCTGTAAAATTATGAAAGCAGCGTATTGATTCTTACTGTTACAGATATAACTCTGAAGGAAGACCCTTCCAACAAGGTTGACAAAAGGTAATAACTAATTGGTCTTTCATACCAATAGTTCCTGAGCTTTTTATTAATGAGGTGGTAACATCAGTTAAATTGCTTTTATGGATTTTTAAATGTGTGTATATGCACCTCTTAGTACACAAGGTTAATTCAGTCATGGTCAGCCTTTTGTTCTTATGCTGCAGTACTGAACCGGCCATACTTACAAGCAATGAGTTTCATGCCACTACGTTTTCACATGGACCTACAGAACCCTCACTAGGGCTAAAGGAAAGTTTGGCATTCCTGCATACCTGCTGGTAGCGAGATATAGGGTACATGAGCTTGACATCCAGCTTGGTATTGTACTGGGCCAGCGATTCGTGTCGATAGTGGCTGATCAGCTCCACCACCGAGCCAAAAGTCAAGGGGTCCGAGAAACCGTACTTCCCATCCCGATGGTAGATCTTGATCAGCTTGTTGTTGCCACCTTTCCTGGTGGGTTCAGAAGGAAAGTGCAAGGACAGTTAAAATCCACGGCAACCGAATCAAGTTCATTCACGGTGACTCTTAGAACTGTTGCAATCCCCTTTATCTGGGTCCATGGTTATTACCTCAACGTTAATGTGTAGTCACCCTGCATCTTGGTGGAGGCGTCCCGGACCAGGAAGGTTCCATCCGGCATGTCCCGAAGCTTGTCGTTGACCTCTTCCCTATAGATAGAGAGCAGAGATCCACCAGGAATCAGCACAGACGGGCGCATGGAACCCGTCTCAGAAGTTCACTGGCTCCATCTCCATTTGTTCTCTCCATCTCTTTGTTAACCCTTCCTCAAGTCCCTATAAAGTTTCAATTTCCCTGATTCTGCAGTATTACCAGACAGTCTGGGGAAACTAATGCCCTTGGATTCCTAGCAACACCTGTCTGGGGACTCCAGCGGGGAGCAGCTCGAATCCCCCACCCTGTCTGCGCCTGTAACGACGACCTTGGCAAGTCTTGTCACGTCGGAGCAGAAGCCCTCCCGTCAGTCGTCCATGTTAATGGCAGGGGTTAAAATTAGCGACACGAGCAGCTGGGAAAGGAGAGTCTCCCTAGGGCAACATGACAGGGCGCAGCTGCCTCTTCAAGCCCAGACTGTGACTGCAGACCGGGGGGGATTCCCCAAACGTCACGGGTGGAGGTGGACGCAAAAGCGGTCCAACGCTCCCTTCCCAACTGACAGCGCACATAGAGACTGACCACTGACTAATCTGGGTAAAGGGTGTATGTAGCAGGCGCACAGTATCCTACGGCAAGGCTGTGACGGAACACAAAGAGATGCTGTTGGGTGGTGGAGGCGTGCAATCACATCTGGCACCGGATTGGATGGGCTTTAGAGACAGTGAAGGAGCGCTGACGGCGGCTAGTTGCAGTTACCCCCGGAGCCGGCTGTCTGGAGCTCGGTGCTATATTCCTGCTTAGGCAACTCACCGGTACTCACTTTCAGTGGGAGGAAATTAAACTAGAGGAGAAGAGAACTACCCTACAAGGCGTTACATAGAATACAGCCACACAGTTCCTGAGGTTCTTTTGAAGAAAGTAAAAAACACAATCAGTCAGCGGTCAGGGTTTTCAGTGTCCTGAATGAAACAGGGGAAAAGCATTAACCCCTTTCTGTCTCTCTTTGCAATCAACCTCCCCTATTCTTGCGTCTCACCGCAAATCCAGAGACAGACACTAACCTACCTACATAAAGGAAGACAAGTCGTTGCATGTGCAGTGGAAAACTAGCAAACATACACAAATGTTGACTTTTAGCAACTTAAATACAGCTAGTCAAAATAGTTCACAGTAAACCGCTGTATCTGAAATGCATAGCTAGTATTTGTAAGCAGCGTGATTGGAACGGTGAAATTCAGCTGCGATTCATGATCTAGCAGCCAAGTAAACTCCTGAGCGGAGATCAAATGAACCGCACGCATACTCGATGCCAGCACCATTGAAAAATTGGGCTCTGGAAGAACTAAGACATCCTTGAATAATACATTTGAGCTGCTTTCATATCGCAAAAAGAACACAGAACGAGTAGACAAGAGAGGCCGATTTTCCCAGTGTAAAAAACTAAGGCTTATGGAGGGAACACAAATGATATAAGTGTATCTGCACATCAGTATGAAGACCATCCCAAGTCTGAACCCTTAGTCTGAACACGCTTAGCTGATGGCGTGATACGCGTCATTAAGGATTCTGCCTAGCCTGGTTCGGAGTACGCTCACTTGCTAAAGACAGAAATTCTCCTGTGTGGCACTGAAGTTTAAGCTGAAAATTGTTTGTGTGAAATCTTGGTTTTAGAGTATTGACAACCAGGTGATAACGTTTCAGCGTGCACATTCAGCACGCTGAAAAAAAGCACAAACAAATAAGATCCGAGAAGACCAAGTGGAACTAAACACAAAACCGATGTATAAATTTACACATTCACAAAAAGCATTTGACACTGCATTGTTTCGGCATAATGAAGAGAGCATAGACAGATAGGTTCCGAAAAAGACTTGATAATGATAATGATCATGATGGTGATGGTCATCTGCGCAAATAGGCAAGAAGAAACTTAGCAAGAAGGTTCCCCGAACCATCTTATGCTTATGTATACATTTAAGGTTTATTATATTAATTATCCAGCAAAGTATTTATCGTAAATGTAGGAATGTTTCATTGCAGTAGTTTAAAATAAAAGGTATCCATAAAAGGCTACCAATTTAATCGACCAGTAAAGTATGCATATTTTTAAAAGAAATCAAAACACCAAACCATGTAAAACCAAAATAAAGTAATTCAAGACAATCAATTCAAGACAATCCAAAGTCGTGTTTGTATAGGTATATTGTCTTGGGCCCAGTATTATGATTCATATAGCCATTATATCATGGGCATCATAACTTTACAATAACTTTATTTCCCATAGCTTTGCACAGTACATTTCCAGTCCACACAGCTCCGTTAAAAAATGGATAGGGGCAGCAACTATTGGCACCACATTTTGCCATTGTAAGCGGGGTATGTTGAAAGGGTGGCTTTCTCGAGGATCAACCCATCCCTGCCTCCGGCTATGTGTCCGCACCGCTGATAAGCACTGAAACTTGACACCTCCTCTCCAGACCTTGGCTCTGGCTGCAAGCTGCTCACTTTGGCACAGACAACAGGTCACATCCAGCCCGTAAAAAGCAGGGGACGGTGGGATCACGGACCACTCGCCCAGGGCCTGGACAAAATCAACATGTGCACACTCTCTCTGCTGCAAATTATAACGTTATTTTCTGCATTCCATATCTGCGTCACATGTGGCGGCCTTCGCTGCGACCTAAACATTGTCTCCCTCATTGCCATCGCAACTCTCAAAGACCAACAAAAACAAGAGGGGGAATCAGGACTGATTATCTCCTAAGGCAAGACCTCACCTGTTTGCACTGTGGAGCGGATTTGATCTTTATCTCGTGCAAAGAGAGGCAGCAGCCAGTTAAAAAACAACCCCAGGCCGCCCAACGTGAAACTCCCTCCGGGGCAGGGTGGCTGTCCTCCCCCTAGTGCTGTCCTCCAAGGTCAGCTGCGACCAGCGAAGCGACTTGCGGTATGAGGTCCAGCTAGATAAAGAAGCTTTTCTGACCCGACACAACAGCTCTTCTGTTTCATACGGGGTCTCATGACCAGTCAGAATCCAGCGAGCGCAGCCTTGCCCACAGCCCGGGATTATCCATCTCTTCTGAATCAGAGGGACAATGAGGCAGGGCGGGACGGGGCACTCACCTCGATATGTCTCCCCAGTACCACTCGGCCTCCTGCAGCGAACCTCCGGGCACCTCCTTGGAGACGTTGCTGCTGATGGGAGTCACGGGCTTGGCTGGCTTGGGAGGAAGAGCTGTGGGAGAGGGAGAGAGAGAGAGAGAGAGTAGATGTTTAGAGAGGGGGAACAGGCGCTTGGAGAGAGGAGCCGTGGGGAATTCAGAGAGATCGAGCAGGCACTTAAAGCTGTGGGGAATGGCGAGAGAGCAAGGTTCCTGACAGAGACACCGCGCTGAGCTGGTGTTCAGACCAGAGCCGGGGTTCCACACTGGTGTGGAGATCCTTTCACATTTCTGTCCTCATCGGGGTCTGAGGGAGCCCTCACGCTGTCATTTCACACCAGACCCTTCCAAATTATGGTTTATGAGCTTTAAATGATGGCTGAAATGCACCGTTCAAATGAAGCAGCCGTGTCAATTTACCAAGTAAATGCTCCATTTGGAAAAAATGTGGCAGGAAAAGCAAAACCGAACAGCAACCCTCTGAGATTGTCTGCCTGACTTGAAGCGCTCCAAGATCCTCTCTGGATGTTGGATGACGCCGGCGTGTAAACTAGAACCCGACCGGGAGTCTTTCTAGAGAAGCGTGTTACAGTGGACCCTGAGCATGGGCCGCTCAACCTCGCCTGGGATTACCGCCGATAGGAGACGTGCTAGGCTTCCGCGCGAACACTGGGAGGCAGCTGACTCAACTGCGCGTAGGAGGCTGCGCTGCGAGAGTCCGGGGAGGGGCGGCCGCGCATTAAGATCCATCGATCCGCAGCAGAACTATGAAGGGGGGGTGGGGGGGTTTGGATTTCAGCACCGCCCTCAGGGAGCTCACTTCGACTCCCACCTCCAGGTGGGATTAAGGCGGCATAACCCCTTTAAACTCAGAGCGATCCATCGGACTAAATGAAACGAGTGGAGGGTGTCTCACATAAGGAAACCGAAGGAGGACTGACTGACGCTGGTATAGAAGGTGGCACAGCACGGTGATCATTCGGAGTCAAAGCGCGTCCCGGGGGCACTGGGACCTTGTGGCTGGGCGGCGTTTCAGGCGCACATTCGGGTGCAGCTGTGAAGTCACAGACTGTGTGACGGGGGTGGGCGCCTGCGCGCGCACACCTGACACCATCCGGTAACGCCACTATTCACTGAGAAAGAAAGCGCCTCTCTGTCTCCTCCTCCTCCTCACTATCCGCCGTGCCAAACTAACCTGCCCCTGACTCAGACACAGAGCTTGAGTCCCAGAGACAGGCACTTCCTTTCTCAGAGTTTTGCTCAGAGGAGAACATTAACCACGCTTATTCTGGGCCAATCCCTTTTAACTTAAGACTCTGGCTGGTGGGGTAAACCATGAAAGCCGCCTCCTGCCAAATTAATTGCACACCACTTTATACTTTGTGTAGCTATTTTTAAAACGCATGAAACTCTTTTTTTTAAATAAATGACCATTTTCACCCTTTTCTCAACAAGGTTTAAACTGCATTTCTATGAAGACCCCCTACCCCACACTATTTCCTCCTTCAACATTTGAGTAAAAAAAAAAGAAAAAGAAAAACTATAGTTGAAATACTGTATAAGCTTGAGCGCCAGCAGACATGAAATTGCATTGAATCCAAACTTTCACGATATTATTCATTAAGAAATGATATACAGCGAATCGATAGAATTGATATTAATTAATGCAGAAAAAAGGGTCTTAAACAGCTTTTCTTGATCACTGACCCCATTATTTATATTTTTTAAAAGAGAATTGGCTTGAAATGCAGGTTCTGGAAACTGCAGATGAGATTAAGCGGAGTGCTCTTTTCTGAACTGGGTAACTGTGCCACCCAATTTTATGCCATAATCGGAAAAAGGCAATGCGTATTTTTATGCATTTTATGATTTATAAAAATCTTTACATTAACATGCAGTTCGACGCCTATACAAAGCATTTCCTCAGTTCTAACATTGCATTAAACTAATGAATGTATCCAGATCCGTGGCTATGACACCTACCACTTATGTTCACACTAGACCCCCACTACACTCCATACAACGAGAAAACTGATTATAAAGTGTGCCCCCCCCACATGAAGCACATGCTCCTGGAGTTGGGTGGAGTGCGTAGGCAGAGACCAACTGCACCGGGAGTCGCTGGGCGGCCCGGGAGAGTGAGGCGGGGCGGGGCTGGGCATCACAGCCCTATCGTCTGCATTCGTTCCGGATTCCCCTTTTGTCCAAATGGCCCAGGGAATCCGCTAGCCAGGCCTGGGCCAGCCACATGCTGCAGCAGCTGCTGACGGGGAGGCGGGAGAATGCCTGACGGGAGATAGCGGCACCTCCCCTGCATGGGCGACCAACCCGCACTCGCTTTCCTTCCACTATGGGCTGTCAGGGCTGAAAGCGGAGGGGGGAGAAAAAAAGGTTTAGGTAAAAAGCCCTTTGGCGTTTTGACTGGGAAGACCTTGACGGCAATGGCGAGAGTCGCCCGGTTGAAAGAAACGCGTGGAGAAGGCTACGTTTGATGGCAGCCTTTAAATGCTACAGTTAAGATTTATGTTTTCCCCATCCCCATCCGTGCCAGCACTGTAATTACTAAATTAATTATAACCCCACCTCCCCCAATGCAGTGCTAACTTTTCAGAAGTTCTTGAAAGTGAACGGGGTGAAATTTCATTTCAGCTGGTCACAGAGCTCCGTTACGGAATTTGGGAGCCGGGCACTGCCCCTACGGGTTGGGGGTGGGAAGCCTCCGTGTCAACCCACCCATGCCCAGCTCCTTTGTAAACCAGCCAAGATTCAGGTGCTCTGGAAGAATGAGAAACCTCGAATCCTAGCCCGGCGGTTTTTCCCGGTGTCAGCTCTTTCTCGGTCTGTTTCCAGTCCTCGCAGAAAGAAAGAAAGATGATATATATAAGCAAGATGACATCAAGGGTCTTAGATGGAAGAATCGCACTACCTTCGTCCAAAGCACAGTAACATGAGGCACTGCACAAAAGGCAGGACAGAATAACGCCCTTAGCAACGTCCCCAACGTGCCAATATAACAAAATCAGAAGAAAAAAATAAACAAATCAAATAAATCAAAACATTGCCCGTGGAGTTAGAATCGAACTCACATAACTAGGCATTTTCAATTATTACTGAAACAAGAACAGGGTTCGGGAGGGCTGAGTCCTGTTCCAAATCTTGCGGAATTAAAAATAATAATTAAAACCGTGGGTAGAACAAAAAGGGAGGGGTGCATCACTAGATGAACAGGCAACTAACGGACCCACGGAGGAGCTTCCACCTAGGGCAGACATCGCCAACAAACCGAGCAGTGTCTGTGCCAGGCCGTCAATTCCAGTCCAATTGCTCCAGACCTCCATCTCACGACAAAACAACTCAAACAATATTTAAACACTAAATTATCGAGGATACTTTTCCGCAGCTTCGGGTAATGAGTAGCTCGGCTGCGTCTCCCACTGAGGCCAGATGTTAAGACGTAGGAGCAAATTAAACCCCTCTGCAATGACCCTCCATTAAAACCACTCTGCACGGTTAAGCCATAAAGCGCTCCCAGCAGCCACCAAATGCAGCAGGAACATTCATTGTATGCCACCAAACATTAAAGTCCACTTAAAAGTTCCCATAGCGAGAAGACTAACTAATGGAAAATTCCCACCTGCGGAAGCTTTCACCTATATGACAGTAGTGCTGCCGCCTAACCGGGTCCCGGAGCCTTCCACAAGGGAGACCAGTGCAGAGAGACTCGCCTGCTTATGCAACGCAAATGCAGTGCTTCTTAACAAGCAAGAGCCACAACAGGACCCCCCTCTCATTTTCATTAAAAATGAAAAATAAATAAACAAACCAAACTTTACTAAGCAGCCGCATCCAGGCAGACTACGCTCCAGCCAGACATGCTCGGGTTCGTGCATTAAGGCGGCTCCTGTTACACGCGCGCGCACAATGGGGACAGGAGTCCAAAGCTGAAAAAGAGGGAGTACGCCACCCTCGCCGTTGTCTCCTGGAGCCGCACGGAGCAGAATGTGATGATCGATTACCAAATTCCTGTCGGCTATTCCCAACCAGAGCAGCTGTGTTCCCTCTCAAAGTGGCACACAGCACTGCTATTTCCCTCTAGCCCTGAAGACGGAAAATCCCCAGTCCTTTAAAAAAAAAAATGCAGGGCTATCTGGGGTTAACTAATCTCTCAATTAAGTTAGGGCCACTGCCAATAGGAACTAGAGACGCTGCCATCATACAGGCCTAGGGTGGATTTGGAAAGGTCCCCGTGTATATTAAGAGCCTGCAAAGGCCCTAAACACGAAGGGGCTGATCCAGGGCATGGTAAAGACGACCCACATACAACGGCATTCACCCACAACTTGAAAATCAGATCCTCACATTCCAATTAATCATCCGCCAAAACAAGCACAAGCACAAGCGCAAGTCGATTAGAATGCACGATCAATTTGGTGTCGATTTTAAAAATCAAGAGAGTGGATATCATTTTTTGGTGATTTTACAAGCACACCATGAGCATTATGAGCAGGCAGTGGAACATACCTAGTGAATGGACAAGGACTTTACCAAAAAAACGCATATCTCTACACAGCACCTTTTTCCATGACCTGCTTGTGACTGCAGCATAAATGCAATTAGGACTGGATTACACTTTTATCATTGACTTCGTACTTTTACTCTAATTATTTTTTACATTAAACATTCCAGAGTTACACACATTCATAACCCAATGACACTGCTATCATAGCGACAGCTTTACTCAAAAACTAAATTAACAACATTATGGCAAATCTAAAAACAACATTCTTTGGTTGTCACCTTTCCTCTCGTCTGAAATTAGCAGCAATTACCTAGAGAACTGCCTTCCATTTGGCAAGGAGGGTCCCAGTTCTGGATCCCTTCCAAAGACGCCAATTTCCATAAAATGCTATGGGAGTTGCACATATTGCAACTGGAGATTGTAGCTAGCCTTCCCTCTGGGGACAGTCGTCACCTGGGCTAATCAGCTGGTGGCACAGAACAAAGGGACCACTGACAAGACAAAAACCTGTCGTCCTAGGATTGTCTCCTTCCAACCTCTACAATGCCTTTCACGTTTCCATTGTGTATAATAAATATTATAATGAACATCTGCAGGACCTTAGCACCGCACCCCCTCCCCACCCACCCGCAGGCTGATGGGACCCGCCTCGAGGTTCATCGAAAGGCACAGAATTAAGAGCAGAGCTCAAAATCGAAGAACAAAAAGAGAAACTTATAAGGCTCTGCCCTTAGTC
>JAOVYW010000029.1:5579667-5598029 GCA_025775045.1 Hiodon tergisus
ATATGCTAAATGCTAAAATCACTACAAAAACAGAACACACAAACACACACACACTGCCGTGCTATACCAGTGACTACAGTCGCTGTTCATCTGTGTATTTGTGTTCCTAAAGAGTTTTTCAGTTTCAAAGTCACCTCATGATCCATGTGTGTATGTTGTTAAAACCATCTGCAGAAACTGTTCCTTATGTACAATATGACTGATGCACAGGGCCAACTGCTGCACTTTTGCTTGTAGAGATGATCTGTTTTACCCCATTTTGAATATGTATAGCTACCATAAGTAGTTATAGAGGTGACATCTTTTATCGCTTTTTCCATTCCATTAGCTTTTTTCTAGACCCATCTTTACATCACTGTATATTACAGTACTTACATGCAAAATTAATCCACGGCCATCACCGGCTCTCCCACCGTGCAATAATCGCAATTCAGTTCTACCATGAACTAAATGAAATTTGAACGCTAAGCAGGTACTGAAGAAACATCTCAAAACAAGTGCCTTGTGTAATCTCCCTGCACCATAGCAGTCCACACTGCTTGTGTGTCTAAGTAAACAGATAAGAATGATTTATTACTTATTCAGCTATTGAAATTGCCAAGATAAACTAGCAAATAATTAATTTTACTGACACTATATACACTATTGAACATGAATAGTGAATATTATTTGTCTGGGAGTGGTATGCAAATGAATATTAAAACCTTTAAAAATCCCGTTTTTAATAAAAGTTTTAAAATAAAAAATAATCAAAAGTGCAGTGTCAGTCCTACGTATTTGGGACAGAACTCGAAGAAACAAATAGGATAAACATTTCTGGCCAAAGCCCCTAGATGGCACTTTGGAGTCATCATTTATTCCAAAATCAATGTGTATCTGCATTTAAATGAACTATATACTATGGTATGTTCTGGCACGTGCACAGACTCTAATTTAGGGGTATCCTTTGCCCTCCTAGCCTCTAAGTGCCATATTTTATTCTTTCCTATCCCCTACAGTCGAGCATCCCTCAAGCGAACATGTTATATAGTGTTCCTCTCTTTGTGGTTTTTGTAGCCTGAATGACAGCAATACATAAACTACATTCACTGCATTAACTTGTACATAATACATATTTGCTTTTGGGTTTTTAGGTTATAAAAAGTTTAGAGAATTTAATTAGCATTCAGCAACAGTGTGTTCACCTTGATTTCCCAAAGAGTACGTCTTATTTTGACTGTTTCAGTGATCAGAAGAAATTACTGTGTACGAGTAAGCCCTTTTTTCAGATTGGGCACCTGTCCCCAAAGAGATCTCAGTGATCACTAATAAGCAGCAAATCAAGCACACACACACACATACTCATCAAAAAACAAATTTGGAGCCACCAGTGTCAAACTTATTTTATTTAATAATGAAGAACTCATTTAATTGAAATGCTTTTAATTCACTTCTAATAATTTTTTGTTCCTGATAAGGAGACCCTGGGTGAAACAATTAGAACAGATAAAACTTCATTATAAAAATTACCTGAGAATGAACTCCCATTGAAACGTGAGCACGCTCATCATGTAAGATTTAATAAAGAAATAAAGATCATCTTGCAGTGTATTAACTGCATTAAGCTAATCTGTAGTCACAACCAAACAATAGCAAGTGTAGCAATGTGTGCTCCTTAAAACAACACAAGAGCCTCAATTCACTGACCACTGCAGGTTCCAGTTCTGTTTGATTTGCAAGAATTAAACCATGAAACTTGCACTTAATTAAGGTCAAAATAGCAATTCATTCTGAAAGGCATTTGCAGTCTTTTTGCATCCTCTGTATTTTGTAAAGGCTTCTTGAAGTGTGAAAGTCAAACAGTAGATCTGATCTTAATGATCAAAGCCACGAGTGTTCACAACAACAAGGTTTGCTGTGCCTGCAGGGCAATACATAAATGATAGTATATATTGCCAGCGCTAATTTGCCAGCTAAACATTAACTGATAACTACTATGACAGTATTCTTAAATATAAATTTTAAAAAAATAAAAATCATTCAGAAGAGCCTTTCCTTAAAGATAAACTGAACGACTGAAAATAAATTGGTAAAAATGGATTTGCTATCTATAAGATGTACTACAGCTGCTTTATCTTAGATTAAAGAATACTTTTCATTAAAAAGCCATCCCTCTGTATTAGAGTTTAAAGGTTAACATGAAAATGACAGGCAAATTTATGAAGATGAATGACAGGCAGGGCTAGGCAGGCATTACTGCATTAACAGACTACATCATCCATTGGTCAAAACAGTTTGACAGAAAAGCTCTTTGTTATATACAACCATTAGAATTCAGTGCAATGCTCAGTTACTCATAACATTAATTCATTTTAGAATGTCATAAATGCTGATACTTAAAGAGGTATGTAAGGAAAATTTTAATTGATTAATTGGTCAATTTAACACTGAGGATAGCTGAGGGGTCGGGACAGAAGGGGAATAAGTGACGGAATTTAAATAATTCTTCTTTTACAAGATCTATGGCCAAATAACTAATTCTATTATTGGGTTGAATCAGATTTGTAGCAGATACATAATGGATGCACAAGCCACACTAACATGTACGCCAGATCAGTTCAACTCAGGCTGTAAGATAAAGGGGACCCATTGGACAGAATAAGAATTCTAATCTTAAACGAGACTGCGAGTTTCCTATCTGTGGTGAGGTGGATGAAAGCAGATAAATGTAGACATGATGAATTTATTATTTCAAGGTTATCTTTCTGTGGTTAACCTTTGGTGATTTGCAAATTGCATAACCATTTGAAGGATATGAAGATGACTTTCTTTAAAACACAGAAGAAGTTGGAGGAAATTGTCAATGCGCCAGGTTCAACCAACATTTCAGACTTCTGTGAAGTGCAAATTGAGCATTGCTATATCAAGGTTCATGTAGATCATTAACTACCATTAAGTAAAGCTAAGGGCCTAAGCTGCTGAATGCACAGGACTTTCTGTTCTGACCATGGAAGATGAGCACACAAATACACTGTTTATACACTTTTCCACTCTGTTAACACTGAAGTTGAAATATGTCCTCCAAAACCGAGGTCCGATGTGTAATCACATTTGCCATTGAATTATTTTAATAGTCCAACATAATATAGCCATACATATATTTTATTGGCTGTTAATACATACCATATCCAAACATAGAAAACGCAAAATTTAAATCTATAAATACAGAATTATACAGAATTTATTTGTGAATATCATGAAACATTGATCTGATTTGCCGGGATTTCTGGCATGGTAATTTTTAAACAGTTAAATAAAAAAATGTATGGATCCTTCCCGGTGATACTTGTCTATTAAGTCAATGCCAATGGCGACAGCAAAGCATCCACCCTTCTGGGAGCCCTAGCACAGGAATGGTTCCTAGCCATTCTGTTGCAATGCAGATTGCTTTTCCTGATCCTGCCCAGTGGATCACAAAAGGCTATGACATAGAAAGTGACCTCCTTTTCAAAAATGTGCCACAGAAACGGCAGCCTCGGGCTCATTTTATTTCTGTCAGATATTTTCCTATCAGCTATTTTGCATCTTGCTCAGACTATCAAATGCCAAACTCTTTTTGAAGTCTTTTTGAATGTTTTTTTGTATTTAAAACATGTAATTTATATCTCATGCTTTGTTTCATTGGCCTCTCTTGATAATTTCCAGCCTTCAGAAGTGAAAGCTGCCATTATTATTAATGGTCAAGTGTTCTTTCTTTAAAGCAGTCACGGTCCACAGTGAGAACAGCAGATACACATGATGCTGAAACAAAAGACTTCTGCTTGCTTCCTGAAGTACAGCCATTTTGATAATGTGTGCCGGTAGATTTGATTTCATTCTAAACAAAATATACCTTTTTATTAGTGTTATGCATATGGTTCACAGCATTGAAACTCAGTTTTCAATTAATTATATTTTGGGACATGAAAATGTGAGGAAAGTTTATGTCCAGAAAAAAGATTGTGAAAAGAAAAAGGTTCATTCCTAAGTAGGCCAAGGCTCTTACAATACTTTAAGTAGTCTTCAAATTAACCAGGCTATTTAAATTTTTAATATAAAGCCTGGAAAACATCCAGGCTAATAATTAGTAGAGATCACTAGATAATATACTACTTTCCAAAAGTTTGAGTTTAACTTAGTAGCTCGTTGCATGCATTCCACCCGTTATATGACAATTTTGAGTCATTCTGACTAAATTGCTTCCCACACTTTCACAGATTTGTTACATTACAGAATCACTCAGTGATTACGAGGGTTAAGAGAGAAGTAGCAGAGCTCCTTTCCTGGGGCTCATTATAGCATAAGTATAAGCCCTGTATCTAAGGACCAGACTTATTACCCTAAATAGGTAGACACCAAATTGTTCACCCCTGTTTTAATAAGTTATTTTGCAATTATAATGACTGCAGAACTATCCCGAAATATAATCTTATAATGCTCTTCAACTTTAATTTTATTCTCTGTATAAATGGTTTTTAAGTGCAAAGAATTAAGTGCAGAAATATATTTCTGCTGCTGCTAATTATGTTCAGGAGTCTTGTTCAATGCCTCTATAGCTTTCACCTAGAAAAGAGTGAAAAATAATAGACGTGTGAACTCAACACTTTTGAAGTCTTGAGGAGTTTGGAGTTATAATATGGGCGAAGAAGAATTATGATTTTTATTCTTGAAGTTGCATACAAACAATAAATAAATGGATAAATAGCTACTTCTACTGACCTTGTACAGTTCTTTGTTATTGTTGTAGTCGTTACCATGGGGATGATTTCATGTGGTCTAAACCTTAATTATTATTCAAGTTGTTATTTTCCAAATGACTCTTCTGCCAGAAGTTAGCCCTTCTGCCAGAAGTAAAATCATCTTATTTATCTCTGAATATGGGATTATTTAGTTACTGACAGACAAGTTGGCTGGACATCCTGACAAATGGCTGCTGAGAGAACCTAAGGTATTTGGCAGAGCCCAGGGCAAACCGACCCATCTGCCACATCAGAGCCGGTTTGGTAGGGGGGAGGCAAAAGAAAAGGTTAATAAGGACATCTCTCCTGCCAGAGAGACAGCATAATTTTGCAAGGAGTTTGCCCTAAACAGGTCTCGGCCACATGCCGTGCAGGAATATTTTAGAATATTAATTGTACACTTAGTATGCTGTTTTCATATGGTTTTTATTAGTATTCCATCAAGTCAATGAGCCATGAAAGACCCAGATGCTACGTCTTGTGATCTATCATATATATTTCTGCATTTTGTCAGCGCTGCTGGGTTTCATTCATCTTTTACATGATCCAGGGTCTTTTTAATCTGATTAATTAAGTTCAATATAAATTATTATCATACATTTTTCTTATATTATTAAATTAGGATGTTCACATTAGTATGTAATATGAATTTCATCATATTAAGTAAGAATACAGTTAAGTATGCATGCTACATGTCATCCTCAAAATCCACTGGCTTTTAACTTCTTATTTTCTTCTCCACTGGCATCCCTGCCTCTTCACCACAAAAAACTGAATCATGGTTAAATAAAGGATATTGATTTTTAAAATTCTAAATTATATATAATCCTCAAAGCAGGTTTGTCCAAAAAAAACATCCTCCTCTGTCATACTGTAGTAACAGAAATAAAAAGGAACGTCTATTGCGAGAAGGAACCTTTTCTTACTGACGGAAAAGATGTAGTACGTGTGCATTCATCAATCCAATTATTTAAAATCAGAGGCCCCAAACAAATCATTCAGTCAGTCAAAATGTATTTGTTGTGGCACATTTTGTTATAGCACTCTTATCCCTGTGGCAGTCAAGAGAACTCCCAGAAAAATTGCAACAACAGCCAGTAGGGCAGTATAATAAAGTGAGAATTTGGCTTGTTAAGTGTACTCTATTATTTTAATTTTGGAGAAAAAAAATCTTTGAGACCAGGATCCAAAGTGTTGGATTCACAATCAAGAGCCCAGTTACCTCTCAAATTTCCTGTGGGGATCAGTGAGCGCCTCATGACCATTCATCGGGTGCCTCGACTATATGGCGAGTCATGCTCCAACCCTTCTACACTTTCAAACATGTCCTAGGAGAATTAAATAATTCTTCTTGGAGGCTTTAAACCCAGAGATGTTTGGGATCATAACTTTTGCAGAGGAACCAGAGGTTTTCAATGTTTGGTAACTTCGACTCCAATGGAGTACATATTCTCACCAAATGTGCTGTGCACGACCTCACCATCACTAACAAACTCTTCCATCATAAAAATAAACGCAAATTAATCTCAATGATTATGTAATTGTGTGAGTGAAAGACTGCATCTCATGGGCCTGGTGCAGATGATTGCTGGAATATCCTGAGAATAAAGGAGAACTCTGGGATCTGCTTAACCACTCTCAACACCTGCTAGAATACCTTTGGGTCTTCTAGTCCAGAAAACATCGAAAAAGAAATAGGCCAGAAAATCTCTGATAATTCGAAAAGAAAATGATAGCCTTTTGTGTCTAGACGTATGACATGAACTGCAAGGCTATAAGAGAAGGTCCACACAAGAGGCCGATGTCCAGTACAGGTTGAGGGACACATGGTGGACTGAGAAGGCCATGTAAATCCAGAGGATAGCAGACACTTGGGTTACTAATGGCATCACCAAGGTAGTGTACGGTCGAATTGGAGGAGCCTCCCATTGTTACTGAGGTGCAAGATCCAAACCAGTCGACATCATCATCACTTGAACCCTAACGGTGGAAAGCCCTGCCTGAGTCGGACGATCTGAAACTGAAAACTTACCGCTCCCAACCATACCTCACACTACAGTCTAACCCCACCCCCCAGAAAATGAAACTGATATATTATTATGCTTATTATTATGCTTATTATTCTACCACTGTGTGAAGAACTACTCCCAGAATCGCAGCTTTGCTTTCACCCCTCCAGACAGGGCAGCCATATTAAGACAGTATCCAGAGAGCATGATTTATCAAAGGTCTTCGTTAGGTGATCTTCACGGCAGTTAGGTCATTGATATGATTTTCACAGCACGTCAACTGCTAGCGAAATGCAGGGAACAAAAGCAGCCATTGTACATGGCCTTCATAGTCTTAACAAAGGTCTTTGACACACCACACTCTCTGGCAGATAATGGCATATTATGGCTTCCCTGACAAATTTGTCAGAATACTGCAGCTGATGCATGACGGCATGTCTTCCACGGAGATCAGCAACAGTTATAGCTCTGAGTTATAGCGCTTCACTGCAGAGACAAGGGTTAAACCTCACTACGCGCTAGCATTGCGCTAGCATCATTGCGCTAGCAGCTCACCCCCATATAACCTCTCAATGTCTGTCTTGGGACCTGTTTGCAATATACTGTACTCTACTGATCATACTCATACTAGACTGAACACACTGCTGCTAATTAACTGCACCTTTTGTCATACGCACGGTACATAGAATGTAATTCTGCACTTTGTCACTTTAACACCTGCAGTAATGATGGCACTTTGTTTAAATTACTACATTACTTTTTGCACTACATGTTGCACTTTCTGGGTCAGATGCGAACTATATTTCAATGTCTTGGTTTTATACTTTGTGCAATGACAATAAAGTTGAATCTGAATCTGAATCTGAATCTGAAACAGGGCTGCACCATCTCGTCCGTCCTGTCTGCCATTTTCCTTGCTGCCATCCTCCACCCTACTGGCCAGGACCTGCCACAGGGAATTAAAGTCGTGTACCTGACAGTTGGTGGACTGTTCAACCTTAACAGGTCTAAGGTCAAAAGCTAAATAATTGTTACCAGCTCATGGAGCTTCAGCGTGTACCACTAAAGCCTGTGCAAACACCACAATACAAAGGGACATCAATGGCTGATAGAAAACAATATTACCGTGGAAAGGAAGTAAAACAGCAAAAATCCCAAATAAAATCCAATTTATTCCAAAATTGTAACACTATAATGTTTAAACGTTTAAAAGGGGGATGAATACTTATGCAGGCACCGTAAATGTTGTGTTTGAACTTCTGTTATTTAAATGTTTAAACTGTTATAGTTATAGTTATTAGCTTGGATCTCGTTGGATTTGTTCAAATTATTTGATTGAGGAAATGTCAAATAACTGAAAACCCCATTTCCCTGTCTCTGGACACCCCCGGACAGGACATGCCAAGGGCGTGCTACAAAGACTTGGAGTGATGTGGTGACCAAAAGATAATGTTCTTTACATCTTACAAGACTTACATCTTCCCCATACATCGTATGTAATAATTGAACAATAATAATAATAATTGTCTAAGACCTATAGGGACATTCAACTAGTCTTAAGGTCAAAGGAGAACAAGGTTCATTGTATACTAAATACAGTAATAGAATAAAAATGAGCTGACAGTACACTGTGTTCCCATGCTAAATTAGATGCATACACTTGCAGGGCAGCCAACTTAAAGGAATAAAAAAACTTTCATATTCAAGACATTGATAAATTGCTTCATTATAGAAAATAAATTGGATTCAGGTTCAAAAGAATAAATTTGTTCAACATGGATTTAAAAAAGTTATTACTAACCACGTCCAACTCCATAGATATTAATGAAAGTCAGTTCTTCATTGTGATCACATATTTCACAGTTCATCGCGATTTGTGGAGGAATTTCTCATTTCAAAGCTCATTACCTTGGGTGACAATTAATTAATAACGCCACTCTGTGGCAGTGCAAGCACTGAGGAAACAATTTGGGTTACCCATAGTCATCTCCAAATGTTTATTGTGTTTAATACCTTTGAATAACATTGATACGTGCAAACATTGGGATTTAAATTTGGTAAATTCCTAACTGAATAAAGGCACAGTCCAGTGTGACGTTCCCACTGAAGTTTTGTTCTTACCGTCCTTTTTTGTGGTAATTAAATTCCAAGGACACATTTTGCCACTCAGACACTGGTGAAGCTGAGAAAATAAGTCGTCTCCCCAAGGATTTTCAGCAACATTAGGAAAGAAATAGGTACGTTTACCCGGAGGGACTCTGCAGCCGAAACAGGTAAAAAAATCAATTTCTCCTGGTTTTTAGATCACAGTCTTCGTTAGCGATATTTATTACATTTTTATATTTTAAGTTTAGTCATATAGAAGACACTCTTATCCAGAGTGACGTACAATAGTGCCTTAGTTTAGGGGTTAACATGCAAGAAGATACCGAGCCACCTTGCCCTAATGATGAATACTGCGAGAAGGTACAAAGACTAATGTTACAAAGGAGATAGCATACGATACAAAATAAACATAACCACAGTATAAGCAGAAGCACCATAATATAAGCATCAATATGGGGGGGATTCAAGACTATGGTGTGAGGTATTGCTGGAAGAGGTAAGTTTTAAGATTTCTCTGGAAAGCAGTAGAAACTTCATCTGACAGTCTCATGTAGGGAGTTCTAACGTTCTGGTGCTAATGACGAGAAAAGTTGGCTGGACGATGTAGGAATCTTTAAAGAAGGGACCACTAGGTGCCCAGCGTTGGAGGCGCTTGATTGGAGCCAATTTTCCTCCTGCAACCGGACAAAGACCCAAAGAACAGCTCCAAACTATGCAAGAACTATTTAGGAAAGAAGCAGTCAGCTGGTATTCTGTCTATAATGGAGTGGCCAGCACAGTCACAGTGGAGAGGCCAGATCTCACCCCATTGAGCTGTTGTGGGAGTAGCTTGACCGTATGGTACGTAAGAAGTGGCCATCAAGCCAATCCAACATGTGGGAGGTGCTTCAGGAAGCATAGGGTGAAATCTCTTCAGATTACCTCAACTAATTGACAACTAGAATGCCAAAGGTCTGCAAGGCTGTAATTGCAGCAAATGGAGGATTCTTTGACGAAAGCAAAGTTTGAAGGACACAATTATTACTTCAATTAAAAATCATTATTTCTACCCTTGTCAATGACTATGTTTCCTAGTAATTTTGTTATATTTCCTATTCAAACTAATTTTATGTATGTTTTCATGGAAAAACTCTAAGTGACCCCAAACTATTGAACGGTAGTGTATGTATTTTTGTTGACTGTTAAACTGTGATTTTAGCCCACTTTCTGAAATATTATATCACACAATAAGGAAAGGGAGGCTAGCTATTTGAGGGATAGATATTTAACATTAGAAAGGCTCATCCACGGTACTGGGATTTTCTTCTCTGAGCATAAAACCCCAGTTGTAATTAGGAAGGTCACCGTCATAAGTCACTACCACAATTTGCCAAATGTTAAATTGCAGATAAAGTTCAGATAGCCAATGAAATCTCCTGTGTACAGATGAACTTGTTTCACTCTTCATAACACTTGTGAGAGTTACATATTTTAACATGGTTAAATTGGCCGGGCTCTTTCATTGGGAATAAATTTTTGCCCTTCCATCAGAGTAAGAATTAATAAAAACTGTGACAAAATTTTATTTTTAGTGCATAGAAATTTAATGTAAACATGTAAATGCATCTGGAAATTGTGTCTGTAAAATGTGGATAAATTACCAGTGAAGATGATAAAAGTTAATATTACAACATGGACACATATATATCCTTTTTAAAATGTATTTATTTAGCTTACTGATATGAACTGTAAAAATACTGATACTACTAATACTGATAAAATTTATACTAATAGAGGATATAAATAAATAATTGCAATATTTTGCATGTGGTTGTATGTTATTAGATTTGCGCTGAATTACATTCTAAAATAATATCTAGTTTAAAGCACAGTGACTATAGCCTAAATATTGCTGTCTGCACTGATCCTTAAAAAAAAAGGTTTTCCCCAGTTAACTTTTATGTCAATTGCTGGGTATTATCAATAATTGAACTTTGGTCCTTCACACTTATAATAGGGCTAATTATTCTGAGAATATTATTCTGGGGAATTTCTTCCACACAGTAATATGTAGTTAATGTTTTCCACATATCAATGCAACCAGATGCTGCCCTACCATGTGGCAGCAAAAGTAATGAAAAACTGGTAGTAAATTACAAGGAGTTAATGACACTGAAAAAAGCAAAGTAATTTCTCTCTCACTGAAAGAAAACTCAGCCCCTTATGCAGTCAGATTTACATTTCACATTCCAAATCGCCATTCATCCACAAAAAAGGGTGTTAACTAGGTTTGCGTTTTATTATTATTATTTTATTTTTCTGTAAGTCGATAAATAACGCAACTGATCTAATGTTTAATGATTTGTGACAACAATGCCTAAAGAACAAAATGGCTTTTGTGGCAGTGAGAGTAAGATGGTACCTTTTGAGTGAGGACTGGTGCTGAGCGAAGAATGCGCTAAGGTGGTATTGATCAGAGTGACAACACTATTGAGTTGACCACCTGTGCCCATTTCCTTTGCGCTGAGAGAAGAGAGGGGGCAGACTGATCGGAGACAACAGCAGGGGAAACGGATTGGGCTGGTCAGAGATGAGGACATTAGTGGTGTAGGAACCATGCACAGTTCAAACAAACCACGTTTCCCTCTCCCTGGGACCAGGGGATGACATCATCAGCCATCGGCCCCGTAGCCGGTACTTTCAAAGTCCAATGCCCAGTTACAGAGAGCCATTACCAGGTCATAAAACCACATTGTTCCTTAAAAGCCGAGAACATATATTTTCTCTCTTCTGACGCATTCTCCTGCTGCAGCTGCCGCCCCATTTTGAGCCCTAAGGAGACACAGAATCTTTCAGCGCTGCAACCAACTGAACTCTAAGCCGGCCACATGAAAGGCCATTGGTCATGGCACGTGAGTTGGGGCATAGAAACAGTAACTCGGATCTTATACAATTGTGTACAATTGCTATGTTGCCATCATGGGATCAGTCAGTGTTATATTCAATGTGAGACTGCAGAACATGGTCCTTTATAACCCTAATCATTTCCAGCAAAATTCATTGAAAGGGCATATTGCCTTTTGTCGGGAAATCTTACGGAAGCAGAAGAAGAAGATGAAGAAGAAAAAGAAACACAATTTGCTGCAGGGATCCAAAGATCCAAAGATACATTGGTTTTTATGCATTGACAATGCAATGATTCTACTATAAACCATTAAAACGGAGAGAGGCTGATAAATGTGAGCACAACGACTTTATTATGTACACTGGAATATGAATAGCTTTATATTTGTGTGTGGAGGTTGGTAAAGGTTGGTATTTCTGTGTGGGGGTTGGCCAAGTGACACCTCATACAAGAAGGCTTAGACAACCTGCCTCCACCAGTATGTAACAGAAGCTTTTCGGATCAGGTCCTTCCAAACCTAGGAGGATGGAGCTGTTCATTGCTGATCCTGTTAGGTTTAGGAGAGAGCTCACTCCTGTTTAAATGGGGAAAATAGAAGGAGTGGACTATGCTTAGGGAGGCAGAAGCTCCTTGGCTCCCAAGCTGATCCCTTCTACCTAATGGTCAATTGTTTATTCCTTTTGTGTCTCCACTGGGTTAACTGTGGAGTCCATCTACAACCGCACTTGTCTGGGGAAGTGCTGGGTCTATCCTTAATTCTGCTATCTGGACTTGACTCCATCTTGCCACCCTTGAAAAAGAGAGTCCTTTGCTACGGTTTTTGACCAACCTGTGATGACTCAACTTCTATTCCACACCATACCTAATTTGGAATCATAAATTCAGTAGATCAAGAAATTATCAACAAAGCAATGACAACAACTGCTGGAAACAGTGGTAAACATGGCCAGGCAAATATATCTTTAGAGCTGACATTTTTCATTGAATACTGAACCTAAAACTGAGCTTTTTTTCCTGCAAGAAGATAAAATAATGGCCAGCTGAGTTTACTAGAGACAGAAACCCCTGGGACAGACTCTCGAGCGGCGTCCCTGTAATGCTGAATACCCTCATCACAAGCGACGGTAATTAGTGATTGGCCCACCAGATATACCCAGGAGGGCCACTCTTGGTTTCCAGTGGGACGGCTGTGTGGCAGACAGAGGAAAGTGAGCGGGCCCATTACAGTTTAATTAAGGGATCATCTGTGCCTTCTGTTCCTGTAAAATGACATCAAAAAAAATAATTAAAGAACAATAATTCAGAACTGATCACATGGCTACACATTCTATCACAGCTCTGTGACATTCTATATGAAGTAATAAGCTAAATTACTACTTCCCAAGGGACCATACACAGTTTCCTTGAACACGTTTTTAGAAAAATATTTTACCCCACCAGGATAAATCTGGGTTGGTGAGAGTGAATTTCAGGAATGGATATTTAATGAGATAAGTACTGTATAATATAGAGAGAGTGGTACTGCTAAAAGAAGCTTGTCTTTAGAAGATGCTTAGGCAGACCCTATGTTACAAAATAAATCATGCATTGCTGTTCATTTCCTTTTTCTATAATTTCTAATAAGAAAAATTATATCTCCCCTCACAGAACTTAAGCATCATGGCATGCCTTAATGACGTCTCCTCATGGTAATTAGGTACCACCTCAACCTATCCACACAAAGTTGTTTTACATAGCCAAGGTTTATCACTGTTAATGACTCATTGGTGTTGACAAACCGGGATTGTCAAAAACCTTAATGTTACGACTGATGACATCCTGTTTTGTGATCCTGTTTGTCTTCCTTGCAAATGCTAGGGATTAGCAATATTTTGTAAATGGACAATATAGCATTAGTCACCAAAACCTGCAAGTAATTTCTACAGTCAATAACATCTAAACAATTTGGCTCCTGGTCCAGCAAGTCCAGCATCTAACATATAAATCAATACAACTCACAGGCAATTGGGACCCACTCACTTAGCATACAGTTTCACAACTGGTAGTTGACCTATATACACATCACCCAACCCATTAGCTACCTATTGTGGCTTGCATTTGCATCAAATCTCTGTGGCTCTCATGGCAGCCAAGGGCACAACTCCATCTACCAACTGTAATATGATCATTCAGGTCTCCCAGAGACCTCTTTACCTGCAGCCCTGTCTGGTAGCACTTATCCTTCAGGCCTTTACATCCAAGGAAAATCTCACTCTCGGGCTTAATCACTCAGCGGCCGTATTAGTTACCCAACACTGTCAGAACTGTTTCGTCACTAGCCTCATGCTGGCTTTAGACTGTTCCATGGCACCCAGAATCCAGATGCTTCCCCTAAGGTCATTGTTTCTTACTGGTAGCAGCCAAAAGGTATATTTTGTGGTATAAGCAGGGCAGTCTTGTAATCGCATGTACCTTTTGCCAATCACCTGTAGTTTTAAAAGGGAATCAACAAGATTATGCAATATCTCAATGTTGGGTTAATTTTGTGACAGTGAAATATATCAGTTAAACCTACCACAAGTAAAAATGTATATCAAAAGGCGGGTTGATGAACACAAATAAAGACAAATATTCTGTTTACTGTAAGAGAACTAAGAAATTGAGATATACTGCCTGTTGAGAGAGGAACTAAAAATACGCCTTGAGGCACAGCTTTTCTTTTTTGCTTCAGTGTGACATTGTTGAAATAACTGACTATTTCTAACACAATATAAAAGATTTTATGATTTTTCTGGATTTGACAAATTGCTCAACAGAGCGATCAGTGGTAGAAGTCTACGGGCGGAGAGACATGTAAGCACAATGTAAGTTTCTTTGCAAGTTGTCTTGTACAGGTTCAGAAAAAGCACTCATGCTTGGTCCTGGTTTGACTCATCCACCCGGAGGTGATAGCAAGAGTTGGGCTCCACGCCGATAGATGGGAGTAACCTGGGCCAGCTGTCAGTCAGGTGATCCACCAGAGGCCCATCTGGTCCCTTGGAGACAGCAGAGGTGACTGGGCCTGTCCCCACTGGAGCAGTCACAAACAGGTCAGGCCACTCAACCTCTCCTGCCTTTAATAAGCTTTTCACAGGATCACAGTGCCTTGCACGCAGTGGTCACATCAGCAATAAGACCAGCTCATTCAGATTGACAGTCTCCATGCTCCTGTCCTCTGGACTGTAGAAATATAATCTGGGACATTTTGTCCCCTTAATTGAATTCAGAAAATTATTCTACCCGCTTGCTCCAACTCCAGATCACACAGATTTACACACACCTATAAACCAATGTCTCTTTGACGAAAAACAATAATGCTAACTAAAGATTAATATTTGGAAATCCTCATGCGTCTGGCAGTGTATTTTTGCCCTATACCTTTGTGTATGTCATTGGATGACATTCATATGCATTGCCAAAAATGTAGCACCCTTTAATTTATAAATGCTTACAACAGGCTTCACAAGAGCCCATAACAAAAGTGTCATTAAGGTCCATCATCTGTGGGTAATTTATCATTTATCCATTCTTTCCTCCAGGGGATAAAGAGAAAACCGACATAATTTTTTTATTGGTCCAGGTTTCCTCAGTTCTCTTGTGACAGCCCCACCAATGTTAAAAACATGACAAATGGTTTGACCTTGAAGGGTTGCAGAGTTACACAAATAGTAAATAGGCTGAAAAAATGATAGCTTTTTACGGTTGACACACTGAAAGACAGTATTTGCTCCAGCTGACCCATGCGATGAACAATACTAATGAAAAAAAGAAGAGAAACTGCTAATGACATGTGGGCAGCATGGGAATTGGAACATAGACTGGTTAAAATAAGAGAAAAGTAAATGAAAGAAGCTAGCAATCTTCTTTGGGTCATCCTCTCAAAATCCTTCTCTACTTATGTAGACAGAATATATATCCAGAGATGGTATCAGGACATCTTAGCAGCTCTTTTGTGTGTCTTCTATCTGCTGGTTGACAGTGAGCCCCTGCACACAGAATAAATTGGGAGTTCTCAAAGGAAGTCATTTTATCCTCCTCGCTGCAAAAACTCCAGATGAATCTTTCAGACCCTTGAGTTACTGAAGTGTTATCAGTAAACCCTGGAGAATGGGCAGGCTATTCTGTTGAAGAATTAAAGTTTTCTTGAACACTTTTAGTTTAAATCATTTTCAGGGCCATTGCTTAAACCCTTGATCGATCTTAAGTACTAAGTGCACGTTCAATCGCCACTTACACAATATTCTAAAGTTTATAATCTAAACTAATTTCAGAGCCTCTTCAAATCATAACTTTTCACATGCTCAGATTTCTTAGTCAAAGCCTTGTGCTAAAGCAGCAGCTTATCAGCAGTGGTGGAAGTATACCAGACCAGACCAATATAGGGTACTGGTGATAAATTTGCCAAATCATTACATAGCTTTGGTATAACTGCAGCAATAACCTCACATCAGATGCATTGTTTAAATGAAATATAAATTAATATTAACGCAAGGTGTACCATTCCAGTTTTTTGTTTGTTCTTGTTAGACGGTAGGCGCTCGCCTGAGTTGACTAGAGTAGCAGACACACTTGAGCTGCTGTTTTTTTCTGTTTTTCTGTTCTGATGTGCATAAACAGAATTTTTCTTCCCAATCATCACACTACATCTATCATGCCCAATAATCAGGCACTTTTTGAAATTAAGACCAACACCCTGGAGAAACTTGGACAAAACTGATGAAATTGCTTGACCCGTCTCCCCCGACACAATCTCATTCAGGGACACTTGCATATTATTATTACAACCAGTAGTAACTGTACCGTAAGTCCCCAACGCTGTTAAGCAGGTCTTGCACATCCACAGGGGAAATAGAATGGTTGATGAGCATTTGGTATGATACAGATGCCCCTCCTTATCACATCTAGCACAAACTACCTCCCACTGATTTACCGGAGAAGTGAAAAGTTATACAACTAGCAACTTATAACTCTGTTTTTGCCCTGAGGTAGACAGCTTAGAAACAAAAAATCAGTTTTGCGCGTTTTTGGTGTTTGTTGAAGGATCTGCATGGTGCGCATATAATTCACTTTGATAGACTAGCCATAAATAGTGGGAAAGCATAATGCAACAAAATTTTCCTTCGGTGAGAGCATCGGTCTTGTAGGGGGCTCATGGTTGTGATGGGTTTCTCTAGTAAGCAGGTGATTGGACAATGTGGGAAGAGTGTGTGTTTTCATTTGCATAATGACAGGAATTCAGATTATGGGCCACTGACACACAAACACACATACTGCGGGATGTTCTATAATTCAGAACAAGCTACATATACATAACGGAAATTTGAAAACAAGCCCAAAAATGTTTTTCATTTGACCACGAAATCCTATCTATCCAGCTCAGTCTCCAGTCTATATTAAAACGTTAGTATAATTTTTACCAAAAACAACTTTTTATTTTAAAAAATTGTATTTTTACTTTTTATAATTATGTCACTCACACATGCACAATGTGCAACAGTTTTAAAATGGTTAGCTGTTGTTGCTCCTAGACTTTACTTCACTTCACAATAACAGCACTTAGACTTGACCTGGGCAGCTCTCACAGGGCAGAAATTTGACGAACTCACTAAATTTGGAAAAGTAGCATCCTATTAAAAGTCACAGAGCTCTTCAGTATGGGCCATTAAACTGCAATGTTTGTCAATGGTGATTGCATGGCTGTGTACTCGATCCTATACACTGGTCAGCATTCCAAATCCACTAATTTCAGGGGGTGTCCACATAAACTAAAATTTTCAGCACCCTCCCCTTTCAAGCACAACAAAATTCAGCCTGTTTCCATCAGGTTTCCTGAGATCATGGGCTGATGCCAAACCCAATATGAGGAATATGTGTAGTCGCTTGTCTTCTTTTCTTTGCTTTTGCTTTACTCATCCGAACCCAATTAACCAACATGTCATAAATTAACCTATAGAGTCGTAGTTTAGTGATACGTTCCTTTTAATTAGTTTTTGCTCGCCAGCAAACCAGCTCTGTTCTTGTACTCAAGGTTTGCGGTGTCTCACAGGGATGTTTTGGGAACGGCCTTATCTTATCACCAGGCATGCCTGAGAACTTGTTTGAGCTGACCAAGGCTGTCTTGTCAGAGAGGCGGGACACAAGATATGTGATCTAGGTTTGCAAGGAGGGGATGTTCAGAAAAGACTATAAGATGCTGGAGTTGGATATGTATCTTTGAAAGAGTATACTTGAAGAGAGTGATCATTGAGAGATCAGGCTGACATCAATATGTGTATGGCAGTTCTCTTGTACAAGATGTATTAAATACTTTTCTCTGTAACTGAAAATCCTTTGTTGCCTCTCAAAAAGAATCTGGATCATTATTTTTGATCTAACATTTGTTTTACTTAACATCTGTCATTTTGAGAAAACACATTACATTTTTAAAACAGTTTTATCCATAAGAAATTGTATTAAAATAAAAGTTGAGTTTAAAATATAGCCCATTACTTGTGTTGTTTATTTTATATAAGTGTATTTTATGTGTATTTTATGTATGTATTTATTATTTATTTTACTCATATTTATAAAGGCTGCCAGTAATTTAGC
>JAOVYW010000029.1:5598129-5608944 GCA_025775045.1 Hiodon tergisus
GTGTATTTTATGTGTATTTTATGTATGTATTTATTATTTATTTTACTCATATTTATAAAGGCTGCCAGTAATTTAGCAGATGACTGCCTCGGAAAAGATACATACAGTTTAGAGAGGTTTACATGGCCAAGATCTTTTCTATCCGCACTGTTAGATGGGGAATGACAGACGAGCCTGACTGCAAGTCTCATAGATGTGTAACTCTATTTGGTCAGTATAATTTGGGAAATCAATACACCGAAGAGCATTGCTTACTCCTGCGGAAGGTAATTATGGTGAAGTACAACCTGAATGTTTCTGAGAGCAATCTTTTTGTCCACCCTACTGTAAATTATCATAGAGTCTCTAGTTTTTTAGAGAAGTAAATTAATATTTACTTAAATATGCAAGGGGAGGGGGTACCCAAAAACGCACGGTACCAATGTGTAACCAACGAAGCACTTGATTTTTATACACAGGCTAACTTAATTCTGCTCCTGGCGGGGCTTGCTCAGCTTCCACAGTTTACTAGCAAGTTAATAATAGGCAAGAAGCATTCCAATAATAAATAGTTCCCTCATGACCAAAAACTGGATGGACTGATCATTCCTCTATGAGAAAAGGTTCCAGGGGCGTTAAATCCCAAATGGACTAGTCGCTCTCCACTGATTTTACTGTTCAAGTTACAGGTATTCAAGTGTGGATTCTCATGTCACAAAGCACACAAACAATTAAATAACTAGTCAGTGATCACCAATGGACAAGGATATAGTTGTAATGTTGTTGTTTTTACATTATATTACATTTATGTGCATCCATTTGAGTATGCTTGTAATGTTAGTTTATGTCTTCTATGTTTAATTATTATTATTACACATAATGCTTTATATATATCCTCAGACTGCTGTGCCACAACCGAAGCAGAAATCCTTAGCGTCTATTAAATTGGATGCGTAAATCCCATCTGCTCCTCTTTAGACTTTTCTCAAGTTGGGTTTCATTGTGTCCTTAAGATCTGTGGTGTGTTCAATCTCTCCTGAAAATTCTAGAGCTAGGCCCTCAAATTGTGTCAGTACCCCTGGTCCTTTATTGACCCATATTAACCCCCTTCATTGTACTTCATGTTCAAAGACAGCCTGAATGGACTGTTCTAGGCTAAGGGCTTATGTGCACTGTAGAGGTTTTTTTTTAACTGCTGTTTGGAGGACTTCGGCAGCGTTGGGATTTTCAGAACTGGACGTTTTTTGTTGCTAAGATACGGAATCGATGAGGAAATAAACAGTTTTATTCATCCCAGCTACAGGTCTTTTCCGAGTTGGTGGTTATACATCTATTGATATAGCAAATGTATCATAACATCAACCTTTAGCCAAGTAGGACATCACATAGTAGGAGAGAACTGGCAATAGCAAATTGTTGTTTGTCATATTATACAGGCATTCATTCTCCAACACCAACAAAACTCCTCCATGTTTGTTTTGTTGTTGTGGTGTTGGTCCCTCCCCTCCTTCGATGTTATTGGTCAGCTGGGATTAAAGTGACATTAAATTGTTCAGATTTTTGAATGAGTGCAATGTAAAATAGCGCTCAGCACCTCGCTTGGGTTTAGGCGTGCTTAAAATGTGAAGTTCCCATTTAGATAATTTCGGACACAAAAATGCCAGTATTTTAAAAAAAGCATTCCCAATGTACACAAACCCTAAAGCCCAATTGGAACTACACGTAAGATTAAAGACTCGACCAATAGGCTGGAGAGAGTGAACTGTAGAAAATGTATATAATACTAATTCACCAGGCTGAACCGTTTCCAGGAAGTGGATCACATGCTGAGAGCCATTAGGAAAGATACTGCCATTAAGAATTTCATCTACAGAGAAGTAAAGAGCACAATGTCGGGGGGGCTGCCTGGGTCATGTTTTGTCCAATCTTATGGGAAGTCAATGTTGTTACACATATTCTTACTTGTTGCCTCTGGTACAGACTGTCAATGGAGATGCCAATAGTGACAGGGCGCAGCCCATATGTTCATACTGCACCCGCTAGTGTCTGTAGGCCTCTGAGACCAGGGCTTGAGCCTTAATATTTTCCCTTTCTGTCAAGTCCAAGAAATGTTCCAAAGCAGTAGGAATTGTTAGGTTTAAAGAAAATATTAACAGGTCAAGAAGAGGCGTTACCTTGATTACCAGACCACCCTATCTTCATCTCTTTTATTACTTGAAGTGGCAGTGGTCAGAGACCAAGCTCAACCATAGGGAAAAATGTCTAGTTAGAGTATTGTACAGTTGAAATGCTCATATATACTGTGACTTGTTTATAAGAGAGGATAGCCTAAATCTTTGTTTCTTGAACATCATTCCCTTTCTACATGTGCTGTATATGCAAGTTCAATAAGGCATATTGTTGCATACACTTTTGATGTTGTTTGACTCCTGACTCTCTTCAGAGATCTAACAATATTAATCAAATGACAATATCCAGCATGTGATATATTTCACTTTCAACTGCCCACCTGGTCACAGCAGTCTTTAAGACCAATGGGGACAAACCCAGGCGTAAAATGATTTATTTCAAATCCCTACTTTGGCAAAAATTCAACTTATTGGTCAAGAATTTCATGGCATAGCAATTTCAATCCTGAAAGCGATAACAGCACATAATTAAGTTGGACTGAAACAACTTAATTATGTCATAAACTGAAATATAAAAAGAGTAGAGGATATTGGATCCTGGAAGAGCTGGTGGATGAGAACATTAATATTGAGTCCTTTTTTACATAACATTCAAAAATAATATATACTTTTTTAATATATAAGACAATACACTTAATGATAAATGATTACCTGGCTGTAGTAGACACTGAAATTCTTTTAATAGCTCACAGCTCTTTTATTTTTCTCTTCATAGAGTTTTATGGAATTTACTGTGTTTAGTTAATATTTATACAGTCTTTTTTAACTTATCATCCATTATGAGTTTCTCCATATTCATCTCGGCAAGTGATCACATTATCTCAAATTCGAAATCACTCCTCAATGCATCAAGCAAATATTCACAATTATGATAATTGAGCAGATTCAGTAACCACGTGGCAATGAAGCAGTGTGTGTCTAAGCAGACAGATTTCATTTTGTTATTTTAACTACAATGTTTTCCTTTTAGAAGAGTTATTATTTTTCAGATAATTTGTAGTAATCAAAAAGAATAAGATTTGTACAGCTATAAACCGGCTGGGTGCCAGAACACTGTGTTATTCTGTTATGCAAGTTTTTTAAAGCCTCAAACTGACTTTGTAATTCAGTCTTCATATTACTTTTATCCAGGTAGGTTAAATAAAAAGGTTATGACAAAAAAAATCTGAGAAGATACTGAGAACGAATCAATCTGACTGATCCAACCCAGGGACTTGGAGGATTGTCAGACAAAGGGAATGACCCAACTACTGGGTATGGGGAAAGAAAATGACTTTCCATCAAAGCAGACAGAATAGGGGACAGATGATGTGAAAAAGGTTAATTCAGTGCAATGAGTGGAAAGATACAAACAAAAGAGCGTGATGCTGAATCGGCTGTGTCTCTGTCTGCGACTGATTACAGTTTGCAGGCAGCGATCTTGTGGCAATTTTCATCAAAATCAGATAAGCTACAGCATGGTGGTTGTTTATTGTACTGTGCCGCCAGGAAATGACTGACACCCCGGGCTGGCATTCTCACCTGGTATATCCCTTATAGTGCAGGAATTGAAGAATCTGGAAAAGAGGCCATCCACTAGGATCATAGAGCGACAGCTCTATCAAGCCCTACAAGATGAGAGGGTGGCTATTTCACTGCAGGATATTACCTAAACCATGATGTTTCAATGAGGAAAGGAATAAAATCTCTCACCAATGTATATGGAGGACTGCTAGACTTTGCATTTTACACAGCAGATTTGGAGAGGTAAGCAAATCGCACGTGTGATTATCCTGTGATAATTAAGAGTCTGATAAACATGCTGAATTGTGATAAACTTTTCCATTTAAAAAATTATAATAATTTATTCTGGAAACAAATCTATCTTTTCTCAGTGCGTGAAACGGGCAGACACAGATATGGGACACAGAAGAGGAGATGGACCTTGAATGTCTGGAAGACCTCTGCAAGATCGGAACAACAGAGTGTGTGGAAAAATAAGAAATCCCTATAAAACTCATTCATTAATATGACCTGTTAATTTCCTTCCAAAATCATCTTACATCATCGCTAGTCTAAGCAACATACTTGCAGTCTTCTTTACCGAATGACGTTACTGTCACTGCGTATGTTTAACGTTATACAATGAATAGGTCCTTCAATGCATTATGCAGTGTATGTAAGCATTATCCAGTGTATGTTGAGAACACATAGAGCATAGTGAAATTTTGTATAATTTACATGGACATTTTTTGCTTTTCATACCAAGGTGACATTTTTTTCATCTTATTTGCATTGCAAGGCTTATGTTGAGTGGAAATACGCTGTATCATGTACTAATAATTTTACTCCCCTTTGAGACAAATATATATGCACCCTAATATAAATGCAGTTGAATGTGACTCCATTGGAATAATTTGCCCACCCATCCTCCAGCTCCCTCATCACCAAGATCATGCTCTCCCCCAGCAACTGCTTATAATTTCCTAGTAATATTTCCCACTTGTGATATAATAAATCACAGTGTAATGCAATGTTGTAAAGTAAACAGCATGCAATGATGATGATGATTTCTTTACCTGTTTTACCTCTACAAGTTACACTGTTTCAGTCCTATGGAGCAACTCAGTTTGCCAAGAATGGGCTGGTTGTATCTCATGTTAATTTGTGGGAGACATTGTTGATTTACGCAGGGATAATGCAAATATTTAAAAAGTTTAACACAATCTTAGCATTTTTAAAGTGGTCATAACTTCATTGCGTTTCATTTACATTCACTAGACTGGAGTTCGGTAAACAGGTTGATTGTAATGTAGAACTGTGCCTTTGATAACTGAACATGACGGCAAAGTCACAGATGGGATCATGGGATGTATCTTCCGATTTTGTTGGGTGATAATACTCCCATACACCAAAGGTCTTTTATGAAGTGTCAAAGCAGTTAGATTTAGTCTCAGTGATTTAATCTTGGGAAACTTTTTGAGGTCTCTATCTAGCACGATTTATTTGATGAAAACCTTATTTGACAAAGCTGCTCAAATGATATACTATAAAATGTATATTCAAGAATATATTGAAATAACAGGCTGTTTCGTAGAAGTGACCTGTGACTCCAGATTACCCTCCAACTTCTTACATCTGTTGACCGATTCATTTTAAGCCTAAAGGTTGAGGAATGAGTCACAGTGGTATGGTTAATTTTTGGGTCACTGACTTTTGTAAAGGAACTCTTTGATGTGATTCAGTCCAGAGCACAGTGAAATGGAGAGCTGAGGTCTTCCAGATTATGATAAAAAGTTCACTGAGAACAACCATGACAAGATGACTTTGGAGTACATAAAAAATGGTTTCTCTTGTCTGTGTTATCAGTTGACACAAATGTATAATGGGAAACAATTTTTAAATGTTTAGACAATGGGAAAAAAAGGAAATTTGCTACTGATTTTTGCCTTTGAGTCTTATCTTCTGTTTGTTTCTCTGCCTAGCCTTGGTACTTTAACTGCCGCCTGATTGTTCAACCCAAAGCACTGTTCACTTAATTATCTAAGCCTCCTCCTCAAACACATAATGAGTTGCTTATTTAGGTATTAAACTTCCATCACCGAGTTATTGGGTTTGCTCCCCTATGCATCATAACAAATATTAATTGATTTCAAAGCAGTGAAACTGCAGATTAGCCTGAAACAATTTGAAGCTTATGTATTTCATATCAAGTTTTCTTGAGGTCCGCCAGCATGACAATAGGCCTCCTTCCTAATGGTTACAGTCCAGTTCCTGGGAAGGGTCCAGTCTACTTTTACCTCCTCATTTTTTTTTTACAACCTTCCCTTAACATTTCCATCATAAAGGGAAATTAATTTCAACTACAAGGCATTAAACAAGCATAATTTTAATATTATGTCTTAATTTCATCATGCGAATAATGGAAAAGGAGCTAAAATTGCCCAGACCCCTGAAAATGTAACTCCCATGCCCCCCATTTGCTAGAGCCCCCTCTAAAGGCCTAAAGTTGAAAATATCCTTCCCCCGCATTGCGAAGGTGACAGCAATGCACAGTAAACCATTCATCTGCTGGCTCATTTCAACCATGAATGAATTTTAGAGCAGATGGGGTACACTGGGAAATTTATAACTAGCACCACATACAAGGATTTATTCACATTGTTCTGTGGTCGCTTCAAGGGTAAAGGGAAAGGATGGTGTTTTTATTTGTGGAGCTGTGTCACAGTTATTCGTAAACTTTAGGCTTGTTCCCTTGTATAAAAACCTTCGGAAGGCAAGTCATCAATTACGATATTTTATTAACACTGTAAAGCATAATAACTAAGGTGCATTTGGTCGACAGCCCTCAATAAATACTAATTTCGTTTTTCGAAAATTCATCAGATAAGAAAAAGGGGGCAAATGGTTGGTTAATATTTATTTCAAAATTGTGCAGTACAAGTTTAGTCGAATTATAAAATTAACTTCCAATATTTCATTGCCAGCACCGCATAGGTTAAGCGACGGCAGAAAGGGAAGCAAAGCGTTAAGGATAATATATATTGCTCGTGTACGTCGTAGAGAAAACTGCAGTTCTGGGAGAAGGGAAAGGATTCATCTCCCTGTAGTCTTTGCCAATCTATCTCAAGATTCAGGATTGTAACACTATCGCAGACGATTTTAAAGGACCGAGAAATGTCGCCGTCACTGACGCAGCGGCAACAGCCAGCTACCTAAGCTTGTGCATCTCGGTTAGATCAAATACCTTGCGCTACTTTACTTTTAGTATCTCTTCGGTGCTTACGTGATGCTAATAATTTCAGAATTTTCATTTCAGGTGTTTGTGTTCGATAGGAAATCTAATTAAAAACATGGGATGCTGCTGGCTACAAGACCCAACAACCGGTTCATTGAGTATAACTGTTAAGTAAGTTTGATCTGTTCTATGGAATTAAAAACTTACTTTCAAAGCCACGTTGTATTGATGGGAGAAATTTAACACGCGTTGATCAAAAAATGGTACTTGATTTAATTTATTTAAAAAATGTTTTCTATTAAGAAGTTCCAATGGAATCGGTCATAGCTACGAACGAGAAAACAAGGGAAAACAAGACCTCCCCACGTGAGTTTTATGTTTCTGTCGGAACTGTTGGATTTTTTAAAAGAAAATAATATTCTTTGTCCAAGGCGATATATTTTTAGGTTTTTGCTCAGTTCTTTTTACTCGTATGGTAACAGCGGGGATGTTTGTAATTCCGGCCATTCTTACCGTAGAACCGTTATAAATCTAATTATTTCAACGACACCATGTTTTTATGCAATGTCAGTGCCATAAAAGATTTGAGTTTTTTCCTCTCTCAAGTTTTGCCCCTTGTAAATAAAACGGCAGATGTTGTTCAACAAAGCTTCGAAAAAGTGGAGGCCACCACTAGTGCAGTGGTGACTGCCTTGGAGCCTGACCTCAGTGGCACGAGCGCGAGCAAACCTCCGTGGAGCTCGAATCACACCTCGGGACCAGAGCACATTTTTCAGTACTCTTACTCTGAAAATGACCTTCCTTACACGGACTATAAACCTCCATCCAGGGATTCCATTCCTCTACCAAAAGCCGTGCTGTACTTAGTAATGGCTGCTTTGGTGGTAGTGGCAGTGGTTTACGCTATTGTTGGGCACCTGGTCAAGGATCTGGTCCATGATTTTGTTGGTGAGTTCACAGGTCGTCAAAATGTGTTGCTGCGTTTTGTTGTATCGCTCTATGGTGTGGATTAGCCTTTAGATTCTTTTTCAGTTACGCATATTGCAGTAACGTCTCAAGGTCGTAAAGGCAAGTCAAACTTACAGGTTATACTTTGTCTATATTAGTCTTGATTTATTATGGTTTTATTTAAACACCTTATTTAGTAGTTTTAGTGGTGAATCTGGGCTCTGAAGACTTATTTTATTATTGATTGTGAATTAGAACTAAATACTAATTTTCAGATGTGTTGTTTTCTAAATATGGATTTATTAACCTGCCCTATTTTTCATTAGTTTTATCTTTTATCAGGAAAATGAAAGAAAATGTTCCGAAATGGCTTTTAATTAATTAATCACTCATCAAAAGGGATGAATAAAATGTCTATCCATCACATCACTATCCATCACAACCCATTTTGTCATCAAGAGGGAAATCGTTGACACCAGTGCTTGATTATGGATATTGAGCATCATGTATATCCATGAAACACACTGCTGTACAAAGTATAAAAATGTGTTTTTCATGGTCCCAGGGCTTTCTGTGCCAAAACTATTCGGTATTAAAACATTTTGGATGGGTTGAGCTTTTAATTGAACACGGGGCATTTTAAAAAGACAATTGATGTGTTTTTAAAGCTACCTGTTGTCAATGATTGGGGATTTTTTAATGTGTTAATGGCATACATTTTTTTTCCATGAAATTAGTAATATAAGATTAAACCTTTGATTAATACAAATTGTATTTATAAGTTAAATAAAATTGTATAAATAATATATATTTTGACTGACTAAAAACTGAAGGGACTTGATTGATTGACTGAACATAAATTGAATTCCAAATAACTTGAATACCAATAAGGCATTTTCCAGAATAATAAAGCATTGGTGTTTTTCTTATCACCATGGTGAACACACGCTATCTCTATTTTTCTGTCCAAAATGAGTCATTCTAAAAACTGAAACCAGAGTGAGGCTGATATTTACATAACAGCTCAACCAAACCATTTAATTTAGAGGTAGGTGGGGAGAACTAAAAATACAGCACAAACACACTGATATTCATTCGAAACTTAACGTGTTTTTTTTTTTTTTAAACAAAACTAATTGCTTTAATTTATTTTGTAAGTAAATTGTTTCGTTTTATTATCAAAAAACAATATAAGGTAGTCAAAAATTAATTCTATATTTATGATTTACCACAATTATCATTGGGATGTTTCTCACTGAAGATGCATCTAAAGTTTGATTGGAGGGGTATTGTAAGAAGTAATGAGTTAAAAAAAAAAGTCATTATCAAAGTAAATTGTTCTTTGGTTCCATCTAGCGGCAAGGTTTTATCCTCTACTGAGGCAGAACCAAAACTTGAAATCTGTGTCAACACTTGGTCTACAGAATTTGCTTTTGGCTACTGTTGTACATAATTCCAAATAATACTTTCCGTGCAGTGTTTCGGAATTATGGATTTATCCACCAGTTTTAATTTCAACAAAACAACCAAATTGAATTGGTTTGATGGAGCTAAAAAATGAATAATATTTTTTCTCTATCAGCTTTTCAGCTTGACAGCTATTTTTTGAATATCCTCAGCAGCCCAGTGGGTTCTGGATAAAATAACCAAAGAGACATTTCTAATGTACTGTAGAGACAGATCTCAGCATACTGAGAGCTGAAAAGCGATGAAGTGAAAGATTATAGACTACACATGTTGTAATTTACATGCATAACAGTTAATTCATAATAATTGGCATACATTTAATTAATTATTAATGTATATTTGCATTGACTAATTAAAGAAATTGAATAAGCCCTATGGGGAATCATTAAACAACAATGCTGTCACATATCTTTATAATTTGTGTGAAACCTTTTTCATTTTTTTGTATTTCTTGTAAAAAAAATTGAGAGGCTGAATCAGACCGAATTAATTGAGGTCATTTGGAAAGAAAACTAGTGCACACGGCTGATCCCTGAATTAATGATTGATGTTTTTGCGTAGCACTCCCAAAATTTATTTATATGCAAATATGGAAATATGCTAAATTAAACAGATAAATTGATAAATCTTTGATAAATCTTTATTTAAAATGAAAAAATTGAAGGATATTTGCAATCAAGGAAAAAATAATTTGACATTAAGGTATTGTACAGGCATTGTAAATTAGGTATTTGGACACCACCAAATTAGATTTAATGAAACTTGTTTCTGGACTCATTTACATTACTGCTACTCTGGTTTATCATACATATTGTACAGTGACCAAATTGTATCTAAATTATTTAACATGAAAGCCAAGAGGAAAACTTATTTATAAATATATTCATCGATTTTATTCATTTATTTGCTTTACGTTTTGTAGGCAGTAGATTCCCCATTGTTTTGTCTAAAAAATTATATACCATTCATTTACATGTTTTTCATTATCATAGTCTAACTATAGTATAGCACACTAGGGCGTACCTGGTCACGGGAATGATCAGACACAGGGAGGCGTAGGGCTGGTTTAAGCCTTTTATTTGGCATTTTTAAGAATTTGGGAATTAAACAAAAGACCAAACCCAGAATATAATTAGAAATTATAATCTAAACCTCCTTTTCACAGCAAGGCAAAATTTTAAAAAATTTTGCTTTAATATTAAAACCAAATTCAACAAAATACACAGGAAAACATTTCAGTCTAAACCCTCTTCTTGGCAGGCCATGCCATCTCCAAAAACCATGCATAAGTGAGCTTTTTTACCATCACATGCCTAAAAAAAATTTAATGTAGAAATAAAAGGAATTTAATTTAAATTAACCTTAAGGGGTTAACTGAACTGATTCTATTGATGGAAGATGGGAATATACTGGTGTTTAGCATAATAGCCTAGATGTAGTGAGTTTCAGGCAGTAACTCTGTCAATTAAATATATCTATTCATCATCTATCTATCTATCTATCTATCTATCTATC
>JAOVYW010000029.1:5631609-5756465 GCA_025775045.1 Hiodon tergisus
CACACATATATATTTATATATATTTATATATATAAATGAGTTTAAAGATGGTAAACAATACAGGTAGCCTATATTTGTTTATTTAATGCTTTATTGAAGAACACAACAAACTAAGAATTACAAGAGAACAACCAGAGAAAGTACATATGATGCATAGTTACCAAGAGAAATATACGCACATTATATTAAATCAAATAAAAATCAAGAACGGTGGCATTTCTGATGTGGTTTTTAACACGACAAACTGCGTTTACAAGTAGCCTGCATATAGACTTTATGACTCTCGTTTGAGGGCGGGATATCCTTTCTCAAACTTCCTTGCCAAGCGGTCATAATGTTTACTTCCCATTGAAAACGACTAAACGGGAACCAGTTAAGGAAAGTCTACAATGACCTTTCTCAGGACACTCGCGACCTGGCCGTACTCGCGTTCGTGGACATCACGGTTCAGTCAAGTATCCATCGCGGCGAAGTCCAGAAGAAACTCATTTAATACCAGTTCATTGTGTCTATGCACAAACACCAGTAGGTTTCACTACGAAACCCCATCCTCCGATGGAATTGAAGTGGAGCTCAATCGACTGGAAGGAGGCGACACTGGTACTGGTTAATGCTTGAATTCTAACGTTACTCGTTATTCAGATCATATTCGAATCATAGCATTTTTATTAATGGTTCCAAAGTGCCGATTAATTTTTTTGGTTGTTGTTGTTCGTTAAGTGGACCTAGCAACAATCCTTTGAACCAAGCTTTTGAAGTCGTGCGACTATGAATGATTTTAGAAGCTTTCAATCTCTATTTTACAAATTTACAATTCCAAGAGTGCCTACAGGACACAGAGTACTTTTGTTGACTTAAGTTGTATTTTTTTTACTTAAGAATTTGAACGTGGATGCTATCTGTGCAAATAAGAGTTAGCATCCAACTAAAGGAACACAAAAAAAAACAAAAAACAAATAAGAAAATATCCATTCATATTAATCTATGTTATATTAAGGATTTCCAATTAAAAACAATGAATCATACTTGCTTTGGATCCAATGAAATTCCCTGAGGCTCTAGAGAGGTTCTAGGTCCAGCTAGTGAGGCAAAGAAAAACTTAATGCTGGTTACGGTTTAATGACTGACACCATTGCGGACATGTCATTGTGACTTGCTCCGTGACTCAGCAGAATCAATGTACCGGTTTTTCACACAATTATTAAAACATACTTGTGCAATGACCATGTTTGTGTGTGTGTGTGTGTGTGTGTGTGTGTGTGTGTGTGTGTGTGTGTGTGTGTGTGTGTTTTGCAGTTTTGCAGTTTTCTTTACTCAAAAAGTAGATTCTAAGTGTTAGGTGTAAAAATGTTTATGTCATATATGTTTTATAGATCTTTCTAAATGAAAACCAATAATCAAATGAATTCACATGTGTATGTGTTTGGAAACCGCCATATGCTCTTGACTAAGCGTTGTTGAATAAATTATTAAATAAATACGTTTTCTTTTCAGACAAGTTTAGGTTACCAATGTATGTACTGTAATTTTATCTAAGACCAAACGTTCAATTTATCATCAACACGTGCACAGACTTAAAAGCCTGTCTATTTGGGCAAAATGTAACTGTTGCAATACGTTATTTTACTTTTTTTCTCAAGGAATAGCAGAGGTGATAATGTGCCGCCAGAGGGCGCGGAACTCCCTCGGCAAAATGTTTGTATCTCAGGTAAGGACTGAACAACGATCTTACAATTCAACAAGCTGTGACATCCGACTCCAGGCGGATTTTTCCTCTTCTCTGTTACGCAGATGCGGGAGTTGGTGAGCAAGCTTCGCCAGGACTCTGCAGTAAGGGTTGTGGTGTTTCGCAGCTCGGTTTCCGGTGTCTTTTGCGCAGGTTTGTCCTCTGTCTCTCTCATTGTCAGTGTCAAATACCTCACCTTCATTTGAGTTCTTCAGGATTTACTTCAAATTCTGTTTATATCAGTATTTATTTTACAATTCCATAGAAAAATCCAAAGTGCACAAGCATTTTGTCCAGCTAAACGGCGGGTGTAATTGTTCTCCTTATTTAAAGGTGCTGATTTAAAGGAGCGGGCTCAAATGAGCAACACCGAGGCAGAGCAATTTGTGCATGGGCTGCGCTCACTCATGACTGATATTGGTGAGCAGTCCCAGCTATGTGGGTGCAGGTTGTCCGTTTCAGCGTCTGCTGCTGTCTGATCAAGCACCTGAGCATTTCAGCTTTGACTATACTGTCAGAATCATGAGATGCTGACCTATGTTGAAATCTTGGCTTTCTCCGGCATCATGTCTGGGTTTGCAAATGGGTCTTGGTTACCAGCTGCGTTGCCAATGCCTACCATCGCTGCGGTAGACGGCTTCGCCCTGGGAGGAGGCCTGGAGCTGGCGTTGGCTTGTGACCTTCGCACGGCAGGTGAGTTCCAGTACCCGGAAAGCGTTACAATGAAGGGAGAATCCACAAATGAGTTACTACAGACCATTACTACCTGAACATCCCCAGACTGCTGACATGGTCAAAAATTACCAAATTAACTTTTCACAACCTAGATACTAACTAATGATCTGTGGAAATGCCAGCATCAGAGTATACTGCATGTACAACTAAAAACTTTGAACCGAACCTTTTGTACAGGATGTTCATTACTCAATATCTAAACACTATAGCGACACAAGCACTATACAGAACATTTTTTTTAAAGGCAGGTACATGAAGTTTGTATCTGTGTATTTGTTTATTCTAAATATCCTGGTAATTAAATGCCCTGTTAATGCCCTGTGTGTGTATGTAGCTAAGCAGGGTGTAACAATTGTATGATGGAATTTGTGTTGCATGCATTAAAAGACTACTGCTGTTTACACCATTGACTGACCCACTTTTTCAGCCTACACTGCACAGATGGGCCTCATTGAGACTACACGAGGGCTGCTGCCAGGGGCCGGTAAGAGGGGAAAGGACAAAAATGGAGTGGGTGAGACTGTGGGATTTTGGGACAAAATAAGGGCTGTGTTCCATAGGTGAAGCTCTTCAAACTTATTCAAAGGCTTATTATAGTACCTCCTGCTACATCTGAACTTTAACACAAGCTCCAAAAGTACAAAAAGACAGATCGAGGTGCAGTTACCTCCCCCAGTATTGTTGCTTGTTTGGATTTAGCTTTGACTGATGTTTCTCAAAGTGTTTACAGTGCTTCTTGAAAGTATGTGAACCCCTTGTGTAATTATAGATTTTTTTTGTTTTTAGAAAGAAATCTTACTTTATTCAGAACCTGTCTTTTTGATTTGACATAACAGGCTTATATTTATTGATGTAACAAGCTTTATATTATATGTTGGTTTAGATTAAATTATGTGTGCAGTGATTATGTGAAATTATTTGTGCATGTGCATGTGCAAAAATAAGTGAACCCCAAGTTGCATTGGTTAAATCAAGCAAGTAGAATCAGGTAGATAAATAATCTCTCCAAGGAGAGATCTTTAGAAAAGAGTTTGGGTGGGACTCTGATCCTTAGAGATAAGAAACCAGGTCAGCATGGTGTGAATGCAAAACCAGGTGAATACTAAACGCACTATGCTCAGAGGAAAGGAGGTCTGGGTAAGGCTATAAAATCATCTCAAAAACATTTGAACTCCATCAGTCCACTCTGAGGCAATAATTTACAAACGGGGAGCATTTAACATGACAGCAACTCGGCCTAGAAGTGGACGTCCTTCCAAAATCCCCAAGAACAACAAGATGACTAATAAATCAGCTAAATGCCAACCCAAACATAACATCCAGAGAGTTGCGGACGTCCTTTGCTACATCTCAGGTAACTGCATGCTTCAACAATAAGAAACTGAACACTCAATTGAAGGTCATGGGAAGGTTGCTAGGAAGAAGCCTTTGTTGTCAGAGAAGAACCAGACTGCCTATCTTAACTTTGCCAAAGACCAATTGGACAGATGAGTCCAAAATTGAGTCCCTTTTTGGTTACAATCAAAAACGCAACACTGCCTACCACCAAAATTACTTATGGTGGTGGGAATGTCAAGATCTGGGGCTGCTTTTCCTCCTGGACGACTCCACATCATTAAGGGAACCATTCATTTTGAGGTGTACCAAGAGATTCTTGACCAGAACATCAGGCCATCAGGAAAGGAGCTAATGCAGCGCTGGAAATGGGTCTTCCCACAAGACAACAACCCAAAGCATTCAGGAAACTCAAGGAATGGATCAGGAAAAAGAAGATTTGTGTTTTTCGTAGTCATTAACTAAATCCAACCGAGATGCAGTGGCAGGACCTGAAGCGGGCAGTTCATGCCAGACACCCCTCAAAACTCACTCTATTGGCTGAGTTCTGTAAGGAGGAGTGGGCAAAAACTCCTCAAAACAGATGTCAGAGACTTATTAGTGGCTATAGGAGACGTCTTACTTAAGTTATTGCTGCTAATGGAGGTGCCACAAGCTATTGGCTGAAGGGGTTCATATAGTTTTGCCTTTTATTTAGAATGTTTTATGAGTTGGGATTAGATAAAGATTTTATAAGATTTTCTATTTTAATATTTTATGAAGGAATTATCATCCCTGTGGGGTTCACAAACTTTCAGGCAGCACTGTATATCAGGAGTGTCAAACTCAATTTGTCACAGGCCCCAATAACTGCTACTTTTTGTTCATTCTTGCCCTCTTTTGTTTAATTGGAGTTAATTGTGACCCGCAAGTACTGGGGTTCGACACCCATGCTTTACATCCTGTGCGTCTTCCAGGGGGCAGTCAACGGCTCCCTCGGGTGGTGGGCTTTGCTGTGGCCAAGGAGCTTATCTTCACTGGGCAGCGGCTGGGGGGTGAACGGGCTCTGCAGCTGGGCCTGGTCAACAGGGCTGTGGAGCAGAACCAAACTAAAGACGCTGCATACAGAGAGGCCCTGAGCCTAGCCAGAGAGATTCTGCCACAGGTTAGCCATTGCCTCAGTCTTCCTTCCTCCACTGCTATCAATGCAAGGTCAACTTTGTTCAATGTAATGATCTGTGTTGGCATGACTAGCCTTGCAAAATGATTCCCTATTAAAACTATGTAGTACTTTGAAATAAGGATACTGCCCTAGATAATAGACATTGTAGCGGATTTACAAGCGAATAGGAACGTTTATATTCCCTTTTATTCCTGCCTTTTATCAAGGCACCTATTGCAGTGCGGATGGCAAAAGAAGCAATGGACAGAGGCATTGAGGTTTGATTGAATTATTATTCTGTTTAATCACTAGTCCATTTATACTACTATAACGAGTGATAATGGTTACTAAACTTTAGAATTGGCGTGTTTGTATCTTTTTAATGTATCTTTTATACTTTGTCTTCTTCCAAAATTGCTCCTTTGTCACAGGTGGACATTAGCTCAGGGATGGCCATTGAAGGAATGTGCTATGCCCGGGTAAGACAACTTGGGAAACAGGTTTGATAGGTATAGATGGACTTTGCTGACTATTTAAGAAAGAAGTACTGCAAAAGAAGCATGAAGTAACTCTTTTCAAAATAAACCAAAGTCTAAAATAAGACTGGGTCACCTGGTAACGGCCCAATCGCAGACTGAAGCCAGTCATGTCCACCTCATTGTGACCGGGGATGTACAGCGTCAATGCACAATTTGCAAGGGAAAGGCGACATGCGTCTCCTCCAATCGGCGTTAAACCTCTGTGCAGCCTGCAGAGTGTAAAAGCGATGGGTGGCTCAAAGGCGAACAGGATTGGAGAGACTAATCATACCTCCTCACCCTCCTAGTGTGTGCGGGCGGGAGTCGTTGCTACAAGCTGAAATTCATTAATTCAACTGGCTATTCCAAATTGGGGAGAGAACACAAAAATAAGTAAATGAATGTCTTCTTGGTCATACCAGTAGACACTGAAATGGACTTCAATAGGTTTCCATCTTTCTTCCAGGTGATTCCCACTCGGGACAGACAGGAGGGCATGGCAGCTTTCATCGAAAAGCGGCAACCTCGATACACAGGGGAGTGACGGCATCCTTAAAACTGTCACAGTACTCTGTCCCCTCCTCTCCAACAACTGCAAGTTGAAACAAGTTTCACAAATTGTCAGTTAAACCCGTTTCACCACAACCAAAGAGATATGTATTTCTGCTGCCGGGCTTCCTGCACATTCCACTTTTAATGATTCTCTATTGTTGCTATAATATTGTTCTCCGTAAGAGTGCAGCATTCATGAAATGTGCTTAAAGGTGACTATGCTTATTCAACATTTAATTTTTTTCCGTAGGGGTAGAATATTTGCATAACATTATGATTTTGTGAATAGGATCATTGAAATAAACGTCCTAAGCAATTCTGATGGCTCAACACTGGCATGATATAGTATATGTCTATGATATAGTATAGCATACGCAGATCCTGTTCACGGTGTCCGATTGCAATTTCAGTGCTCAGTTTCGGCTCGCGCTTAACTGCTGCTGCATCTCCATTCGTTAAGCATCATCGGCTGGAAGCAACTAGGTTTTTCAGTGACTTGCATATTTGGACTGCAGAAGGATCAAAGTCTTGACAGGGGCTTGAATTCGTAGATATGCGTAAGATGTGAGCAGCCAAAGGCCACCAGTTTCTAACCCAGACAGACAGACAACTTTGAAAATAATACATTATCTCCACACCAGGGTATACATTCTTTAATTCTTATGCCTCTAGCATAAACATTTATCTCAGCAGCAAAAAGTGACAAAAAAAAGAGTTAATTGTGACAACACAGATGAACAGTCTTAGCTAAAAGTAATAAATACAGGTAAAAGGATTAAAACAGAAGGCAGCATACCTCAAAGGAAAATCTAAAATCTACTGAATTCTTTTAAAAACCCCCACAATATAACAGTTTACCATGCGAATGTGGAAGGGGTTCATTTTTAAATATATTTTGTTCAGTTTCTCTTGTTCATTGCTGTGCATCTAATGTACATTTCTTTTTATCATACACAATTAAAAACAGAATTATAAAAATGCTTCCTTTGTAAATATACGTTTACCATGCTAACATGCCACGGTTTCAAGCTTTTATTCAGATTGAAATAGACGAATGGGCAGAAGATTTCACGCACTGCACAAGCCTGTCTTTCAGTCAAATCACAGGAGCTAAGCTTGTAACACCCAATAGCAAAATTAAACAAATGAAACATCCCGGCCTGAAAGACACTAACAAATGGTAGTCTACTTCAGGAATTGTCTGGTTTGTGGGTTTAAAACATTTACTGTTTTAATAAATTAAAATACGTCGCTACCATGAGGTAGCAGATTGGAAATGTAAACTGTATGTCAATTAAAAAAAAAAAAAGTTTATTAAACCACAAACGACTGCCTGTTTTTCCAGGAAAACCCGATTACTTTCTACTCTTTAAATACATTTGGAAAAGACAGCACTATTCTGCTGTATTCAAGCTGGTAGGCATCACACAGACCTGACAAAATCGTAATGGGTACTGACAGTCATTTATCAGCCATTTTACACTTGTGGTGTAAAAGCTGTCTAAACGATGACTAAATGCTGAGGTTAGTCAGAACAAACCGTCAGCCGCATTTGCTATAGGGGTAAACTTATACACTGGTCGACTTTTACCTCTCCCGTTTTCTGCGATTCCATACATCTTTCAAATATTCTGTGCCCCATTTATAACCAATCAGTCAAGAAAACGACTTCCATCTACAGCAGTAGGCACACTTAAAAAATAATAATTTTATACTTCAGATGCTGCTGGAGGTGCTAAGACACCTTTACAAAATGCGCAAATTCGCATCAAACACACAATCACTTTCAATAATTTACAGAAATATACATCTTATTTTAAAAAAAGAAAAAGACTTGTTATACATGTAGTCATCTATAGCTTGACCAATAGTTATTGCCATTTTAGTCTGTAAGAAATAGTACCATTCCTCAAAACTATACAATAGAACAGCAGCATTAACAGAGAAAGACAGGCGCGCGCACACACACACACAACCTTAATGCACACTTCTATGTACACCCAACACACAGTTTTCAAGGTACAAACCCAAACTTAGCTTCTTAAAGCCTTCAAGCTTCCAAACAAATATATTTAACAGAAGAGATGCATTTTGTTTACCTGCATTACACCTTTTTTGTCAAAGTTTTCATAACTTATTTCTTTAACAGCATTAAGTAATAACCGCTATTTTCAGTTAAATAGAAATCATAAATAACATCATTTAGCATGTGTGCAAATAAAAAAGTTTCTCCAATTCTGTTGCCCCCTAGTGATGGTTTGTAGTAATAGGGAAAAAGGAGATGCAAGGTTGTGAGAGTAGCAGGCCATTACTTGACCTCCCATCCTGTCTGCTCCTCTATAAACACATGCATGCACACACAGGTTCCAGTTCTGTCCACTGTCTTGAACCTCTGAGAACTTCGCAGAAATGGCCCACGTCATGGAATATCCTTCTCTGGAAAGCAAAGAGATAGAAACAAACATTTGTTGCCATGGTTATCTTTCAGAGTGTCTCTACCCTTGCAGTGCCGAGCTGCTAACTCCACATGTGAGGCTAATAACTTTTTACAGCTTTACCGACTGCTCCCTGCAGTCCACCAGTCCCATTGGCCGACTCACCTTTCTGGCTGTCCTGTTGCCATTGGCTGCGCTGGGGGGGTTGGGGAGTGGCCTGGCCAGTGCGAGCCCTGTGTTGCTCCAGGCTGTCCAGGATGCTCTCGGCCAGCCTTCGGACATCGCCATGGGTGTCTGGGTGCGCCTTCACCATCTCCAGCTGCTTCAGCCCACCCTCCTCCAACAGCATGCTGCAATAACGGGGAGCTGACAAGGGAGGGGTTAAACCCAGGGGTTAAACCGGACTGTTCACGTACCTTTCCCGCTAATCTGTGATCTTAGCACACCCAATTTAAAACGCTGATCCTCCCCGGCCTGGATTACCCTGATCCCGTGTCCTCACCTCCCGCGCCCCGCCGATCCCACCCCCACCACTCCTCACCGTTCTTGCTGCAGACGTGCTGCATGGCCCACGCAGCCCACAGCTGCACCCCAGGTGTTTGGAAGCACTCCAGCAAGGGGAAAAAAGGGTTAAAGGACCTGTAAGAAACACCTGCTGTTAGTATAAACAGGGAAGCAATCCATCTCGCACCTTTTAGAGTCAAATACGTTTCAGGATGACAGGAACACTACTGTTCTCAGGCTTTTATTCTTTATAGATCTGAGATTAACTATAGTAACTATTTATAGCTATTTAAAGAGCAGGTAAACAAAATGAAAACTAATTTTTTTCACTTTTGACAATGAAAACATTTCAAAAGTGCATGTTTTATATTAAATTAGCTGCTGTATTTATTGTCTCGTTTGACAGTAAAAGGCATCTTCCCCTTAAAAACAACAGTTTATGCCATAGGAACGAAGCATTCCATTCTTCTTGGAACACGCGACAATGTGTGTAATTATAGGAACTAAGAACCAGTCACCTGTATGCCACCATCTCAAACTCAGGCGTAGGCCACTTCAGGATGGCAGTGTGCTATAAGACAAGCGTGACAACTGGTGAGAATTCCTATGGTGAAGTTTTTGGTTTTTTTAGACACACGTGCATCCGCATAAAAATTATAATCAAATAATGAATACATTTCAAATTCAAGGAAAGGAACGTACCAGCTGCTCAAGAAGTGTGGAACGGAGAGAAAGCCCCAGGGTCCAGACTGCCTCACCTCTGGACGTCAAGTGGGCTAAGATCCCTGCAGCAAAATAGCTGACCTCCACCTCAGGGCTATGCAGTAGAGTACGGATGTGGTCCAAGAAACCCTGTACCATCAGCTTTGAGTGAAGCTCGCCCACCTCCGCAATGTTGTTCTAGAACACAGCGCAGAGGCATCGTGAGTCACAAGTACTGCTGGAGGGCTTTACAGCACTAACACACACGCACACACACGCGCGAGCAGATGCGTATCCACTTCACCCGCTACCCCAGAAGTCAATTGCCACCCACAGAGAAACGCGGCAGAAACTCACCAGCAGGCCCAAGACTTTCTGCTGTATGGAAGACTCTGAGGGGAAGGACTACACAGAGGTAAGGGAGAACGAGAGAAGGTATGTCATCACAGCGGTACTCTGCGATATGCTTGAACAAGTGCATCATTTGTTTTCCGAATGCAGTGGAAACATTGTGTCCAAGACTGAAATGCCTTAGGCAGTAAGCGTTGTGTAAGAAATGTGCGACTGGGGCAGCGCATATCAAACCTCCAGAACTTTGACAAACAGTTCCAGGCCCTGGTTCTCAATGAAGTGGCGGCAGGTAGTGGGCGACTCGTCAGTAAGGTTCCAGAGGGCGCTGAGCGTGAACTTGAGGGTGGCATCCACCACAACCTGGGCCGTCTTCTGACGTACGATGTGGAGGAGTTGCTGCCAAGAGAGAGATTTAACCATGCGACTACAGCTTCCTCTCTCACGCTGACTTCTAAAAAAAAAAGATTGAGGCGTTGCCCCGCTCTCACCTTCACAATGAACAGCTCTGCGCCCAGCTGAGCCGTCTGTTCGCTGGACAGCTGCGGAGAGACAAACAGGAAAGCTGAGACCAGGTGCATGGTCCAAGCCCGCACCCTTTCTCCCATACTCGTACTCTCCATTTCTCCTCAAAACCCCCCCCTCCCCCCCCCATCTCACCTTAGCAGCCAGTATGGAGATGATGGCCACGGCCATCCTCTGCATGTTCTGATCCTCGTGGTTACAAAGCCACTGCATGACCAATTTGGCCGCTTCGAACCTGGAATGCAGAGACCCCGACATGGTGATACACAGCCACACTTTCCTGGACAGAAAAGGTGCCGTCTGATTGCGCAGTGACATTCCATTTGGGCTAGAAAAGAAAGAGCTGAAATAGACTGACCTATTGAATGGAACTTCTTGCAAGATGCGGTCGCTGCAGAGGGAGAGCAGACAGTTCTTTTGTAACTAAAAGAAAAAATGAAACACAAAATGGTAGTAAGTGTAGAAGACCTTGTGAGTCAGGGATTCAAAGAATCCACAGAATTTCTGGTAAAGCTTCTTCATTACACTCAAACATGACCTTTAAATACTGACACTTAACATTGACCGAAAAACCATTGTGCTCCGGGAACAAAAGGGAACAGGGATACAGGCATAGACACCACAAACCCTAAATTGGGTCGAGAAAACAACTGAAGTAGACCAGTTTTTGTATGCATGTGTTGAGCTCGACATGGATCAGGACATATAGGATTAGCAGTGAGCCAATAATGTAGCTTGAAGGCGATGGCATCTGGTACCTGCTGGTGATTGGGAAAGTTCCTCATAGCCTCTAGCAGCAGTTGGGTGACGATGCCAAGCAGACGGACGGGCATCCCTGCTGCCAGGTCCTGCTTGGTCAGGTTGAAGACACAGGCGCTGGCGGCTAGCTGGACGTGCAGCGTCAACGGGTGGTTCTGCATTCCCAGCACCACCAGCTGAAGCACAAGAGAGAGGCCTACCACGTTGCACCGTCTCCCAAATGCACACAACAGAAAGCCTTGCATATGCGCGGAACGCGGTGTATGTTTGCGGAAGCACAGGGGGCTGCCTTTTCCCCAGAAGTGACCTTGAGGATATCTGGTCGGGGTTTCTCCATGACATGAGTGAGAGTGAAGAGGTGAAACAGGGCTTCCCGCACAAAACATTCCCGCTCGCTGTACCGCCGCAGAGCTTCACAGATCTGTGTCTCGTTCGCCTCGCCCGTCACCTGCGAGCACACAGACATGCGCAACTTTTAGAAAAACAAAAGTGCTCAAAACTAAAGGTGAATAAATGCACTTACTGTTAATTCCTGGTTCTCAGTAGACCTCAGTATGTTGTTTTCCATTCACTCCAATACAAAATGGAAACCGACTGAATGCATGAATTTGGCGTTTACCTTCAAGCTGCCCTCTCCCGACAGGAAGTCACCAAATCCGGCGTCAGTGGCCAGCAGCCCCAAAAAGGTCATGCCCGGCCTCTCCTCCACGAAAGCCCTGACGGCAGCGTCCGTCACCTGCTTGCGCCCCGACAAGTCCAAGGAAACAAGCCGAGGGAGTATGCCAGGCTGCTCCAACAGCTGCCGGGCCACATCGGAGGTAAACTGCTTGTCGTCAGAGATGTCCAGGTGCTGCAGGACGTCCAGCTGGCTGAGCACGAACAGGAGCTGGGCCGTGGTCATCTCCAGCCGCTTCAGCTGGTGCATGGTGAGGTATCGCAGCCGGGCCCGGCAGCCCAGGAGGGGCGTCAGGTTGGTGACGGAGGTGTTGGAGATGTCCAAGCTCTCCAGGCGGGGCAGGGTGCAGACGTCCGCGAGGCCCGGGTCGTAGAAGTCCACGTTGGCCACACTGAGCGAGCGCAGGCCCTGCAGGGAGCTGAAGCACCGGCGGTGGGGCTCCTCCAGCGACATGGTCAGACCGTTCAGCACCAACCGCTGCAAGCTCTCCTGGCACTCCTTGTTGGACGCCAGCCCCCGGAGGATGTCGGCGATGGTCAGGTCCGGGTTGACCCTCGCCGCGTCCAGTTCCAGCAGACGATGCGGGCAAAGGGCGCGGCGGAAAGCTTCGGCCGAGATCCGAGCAGTGCGGATGCAGGCCCGTCGGAGGCGCAGGTAGTGGCAGCTTCGGAAGATGCCCACCGTGCTGTCGTTCAACAGACCTACAAGCAGATGCATGAGTCAAGCTGCCAGGCACCAGCTATTCACGTTCACTGCAAAACACTACTTAACTATTAAAGTCGGTCTTATAGAGTCATGTCAAATCCAGTCCCTCATCTAGCACACTGGACACAAACATTTTGCTTACGCTAACATAACAGATCTAAACCACCTGAACAGTGAACCGAAACTGGACATTAGCCCCAAGAAAAATATCATCTCAAAACACCCGCTTACCATCAGTGGCCATCTTGCAGAGGAGCTGGTCGGCAAGCTCCTGAGGAAAGATGAGAGACTCGCGGAGACACAGGGACCCGTCAGCATGTTTCACACAAAATCGCTCCAGATTGCTGCTCACGTAAGACAGACACAAGTCCGTCAGGGAAGCTGGAGATCCCTCGTCCTGCAAGGAGCACACAATACAATTACACAATAAATATGTTAATGTCTTTTCACAACAAATACTCCAATCAGGATCAAATTTAAGAAATGCAGCACATAAACAAATTCATAGGCATTAACAAGAGCACAGCATACACATTAACATGTTGCAAGAGCACAGTATACATACATTCGAAGCAAGGCTGCCCTGTGTCCACTGCAATACGCGCACAATTACTTCTCATACATATGCAATTCAAGACACAAAACTGACAAAGATCTTGTCCGACTACAATCGTTATCATGACGTAAGAGACTGTCGAGTGGATTACGTTACTAATTTCTCAGGCTCACTGTCAATCAGTGATTTACTGCAGTCACCAAAGCACAAAAAGTTCCCTGGCTATCCAACCTTTCATTAAACATTTGCTAGTTTACTAAACGACCAATATTATTACTTACAATAGACCACTACAAATCTAGATTCCGTACTAAGAACAGTCAGCAAACGGAGGCAAAATAACCACTTTATTAATTTTTTTCTACTTCGTACGATTAACAATACAAATGTTAACACTACAGTAAATCCAACCGGTCAAAAAGATACAAAAAACTACCTCAGGATTAGCTTTGGGTAAATTTGACTTTAAAAAACCTCCACAAACAAATGTATCTCACCACAGTTTAATCACTCCAATACATTGCCGACAGTGGTAAGGACTTAATGATGAAGTGGCAGTTTCGGTGATCAAGTTCAAATGTTTAGCAGAACAACTAACCGCACAATGTTGGAAACATATATTACTTGAGTTGGTAGCCAACTATCTACCGATAACAGACACATATAAACCAAGATCACAGAAACTTACCATTTTGAAATTTCGATCAAATGCAAGAACGGTTAAAATGCTAGCTAGTTAATGTCTAAAATCAAGAATCTTCACGTTCTTGGGCAGTCCGAGTTAGAGTTCTAATAAAACAGTTCCAGTAATAACGAAAATATCGTGAGGTTTTCGGTTGCATTGTTCGTTTTTTTTTTTTAGTACTGTTAGATAACATAGATGTCACATAGCTAAACGTGACATTTCTGGGAGTATCGTTTCTATTCTGAAGAGGAAACAATTGTAAACCCTGCCTAGCAAAGCAAACAAGGTTATGACACAGGAAGTAAACGTCATGATTGAGGACAGAAGGCGGGTCCACTCCTACGGAAGCCCTTGTTTTAAACCGTCCATTCTGTTTGAAATAGGTATAGGTATAGGCAGGATTTGGAATCAGTTACGAAGTAAGCTAAATAGTTTGTTGTGTTCAAGGGGATAACATTATTTATTACCAATCGTTAACATATTATGAGTCACACTTAAATTCATTGGACACGTTTTAGTGTCATGATCTAAAAGACTAGGCGGTTGTGTCAAAGCTAAGTCACTAGATGTCGCTCGTAGGGCTGCGAAAGAACGCCCTCAGCGTGATAAAAGATATAAAAATATAAGATATAATTTTTTTGGGAGTAACACTGCTATAACCCCCACAGTCACCAAGTGATCCGGCAGTAAATCACTGTAGGTTATGTCGTAGAATTTTGAGTAAAATACTACGAAGAAATAATGTAAGCATATATTGTTTATTCAAATGGGTGTTGAGATTAATTGCAAAAATCCATGAAGAGCTTGTGCTTAATACATTGGATACATCGATGAAGGGGTTGTTAACCGGTTCAGAATTTACATGTTACAACTGATATTTGTGTCTGGATATATATCCATTAGATGAAGATGCTGTTGATCTGGAACGTGGTGACCAATTCCTGTTTTGTGCAACTCAGTAAGAAATTGGTAATGCTTTGTTTAAGATGGACCTGGTGACATAGACAGACACTAGATAAAGGACCAGAGGCCGAAAAGTACTAAATTAAAAAATGAAAGTGGCAAGTTATTTATTTTTGGGTCCATCTAATTTGAGTGTATTGTACACCGAGGTTGCTCCGGGGCTCAATTATGCACATGTAGCTGTGTAAACTCACATTATGTGACAAATATGTGGTTCTGGAAACGTGAGCTACACGTGTCAACTCAGTGAGAGAACTGTTAAGTATGAAAAGAACAAAGAGAGATTGAAAAACCATTCTGAAAAAGCTTTATTGTCAACAGAAGAAATGTCACTTGGCATTTAGGGAATGAGGTAGGAGGGTTTTCTCTGTTCTTTCAATATTTTCTAGGTGAATTTATTTTAACAAGAAATACATTTCTGCAAGTTCTGAAGTGTTAAAAAGAAAAAAAGGCATGGTGTATTTATGAACATTGTTCTAGTTGCAATATTTAGTTTGAATTAAATTTTTTACTTTTGCTTAATTATCAAATCCTAAACTTTTAGTAATGGTCATTCCAATGAGTTGTTTAAACAAACAAAAAATACCTAAAGATTGTGAAAGTGCTGAGTTCCACTGCCCCTGTGTGTGGGTAGTGGAATTCAATTCTATGTGGATTTGACTGTTTCAGTTGCTGAAAAGTGTTTAAAATTGAGCACAGAGCTATGCAATCTCCATAGAGAAACACTGGCAGCGGAATGGTCTGAACCTAAGAGCTCAGTGACTATCAATGCGGCGCCATCTTAGGATTCCTCCTTTCTAACAAGTCAGTTCAACTAATCTCTGTCCTGCAAGATCTGCCCTGGTCAAATGTAAGTGCTGTTATTGTAAAGTGGAAACTTCTAGGAGCAACAACAGCTCAAGCGCAAAGTAGGACACTAATGTTCACAGTATAGGACCACTGAAGCGCATAGTGGATAAATATAGTCTGTCCTCAGTTGCAGCACTAGCGAGTTCCAAACTACCTATGGAATCAACATCAGCGCAAGAGCTGTTTGTAAGGACGCTTCATGAAATCGTTTTCCATAGCCAAGCAGACAATTCTAACATCAGTATGCGTAATGCCAGGCATTGGCTGGAGTGGTGTAGAGCTTGCCGCCATTGGAATCTAGAGCAGTGGAAATGTGTTCTCTGGAGTGGGCTGGCAGTCCGATCTGGGTTTAGTGGATGCCAGGAGAATGCTACCTGCCTGAATGCACTGTGCCAACACGGAAGTTTGGTGCCTATGTTTTTGGAATGAGGTGTTCAATTAGCAGGTGTTCCCATAACTGGCCCTGTTATGTAAGTCAGTGCGGTAATACCCTAAATTGACCACAAGGTCGCGCTATAGCCCTATGAAAAGTCATACAGTGTGCCTATATTAGGAGCTGAGGCAAAATAGTTTAGCACTATTGTTTCTTTACTCATATTGCTTACCATATAGCAAATATATACTGAGCTCGACCATATATTTGTCGTTCTATCTGCTTGACTGGAAATATATATTTTTAATTTCTAAGTTACATTTGGAGCACCCCAATTTAGTACCTTTCAAACTCTATCGGATCGCTGCGGGTATTTTCATCAACAGTATTTAAAAATGTACGCATTAATGTATGTTAATCGACCATATCACTTTAAATGGTTACGTTTTGAATTAACCAATCAGAAATTGATCGGTTATTTGCTTTTTGAATGAATATGTTTCTTTTCAATTGTCTACGCACTGTAATGAATAATGCACAGACAATTAATCAGAATAATGCTTGTCTAAATACAAATAAATATTGCTGTTAGTTCTCCAACGCCACCTGACTGACTAACCGGCAGAGAATATTTTCATGTTCATATTCAAACCAATCCTCTTTTCCCCTGCCGCGTCAGTTTTTACACGCGACGGACTGGTGGCCAACCGTTACCTTTGAAGCTTCTCGGCAGCCTGGTGGGTGGATCACTCGTGGGGCCCCTCCCCTCTCTCTCATTGAAACTCTATACGGACACTGAGCTCAACGTACTGCTGCGTGTTTAATGTCCATCTATTCTCCAGTGTACGATAAGACAAATATTACACAGTGTAAGGGAGTAAATAAAGTAGAAATTCTTCAATATCTGAACAGTCCTGCATAAGGAGCACCGGCCCCCCAGGAGGTCAGTTTATTATTTATTTTGCAGACGGTGTATGGTATAGGTAGCTGGCATCGTTTGTTAGCTAGTTAGCAAGGGTTTATTATGGTAGCGAGTGTTTCGTTCAATAGCTATTAAAATGTCTTGCTATTGCTTAATGTGGATTTTGTTTATCAAGCCTTTTATTTGGTATTGTAAGTGTGACTATCAAACCAATGTTCCCTGGCCAGGAAAGTCGTCTTTTGTAAATAATACCCTTACCATCCGGAGTCGTTCCACGTTTATTGGTACCTACCCAGTGTGTCCCTTCTCACCAACTATCCTTCCTCACCCCATCTTCTTGGTGGCCTCGGGGTTCGGGCTGTTGATATGTCGGACGCGGAGTATCTCATTCCCACCTCAGATCTGGGAGGTGTCTCGTGTTTGTGTCTAACAGTATGGTTAAAAATTGTTAGCTTGTCGTTTAAGACCGTTTTAATTAAAAAGCGTCGCGTCTTTGTCTCAAGTATACGTTTGTCGTAAATAAATCAACGAGAAATTACCTAAAGGGATATTTTTAATTATATGACAGAGCGCTTTCGTAAAATGGTAGGCTGATCATTTACGCAACAGTTTGACTGCTTTCAAAAACTGCGTATTTTGGAATTGTTGTTTGATAGTGTAGTTTATAATAAAATCTTCTCAGTAATTCTAAGATATTGCAATGTTGAAAGTAAGTCCATTGCAATGTTGAAATCATTGTTTTCAGAACGTCGTGTTGCCACCGTTATTAAGGGCGGTTAATAAAGAAATGGAGCATTGTATTGATCAATACATGGATTATTTACAAATTAAACGCACTCAAAACGCATGCTTAGTGTTACAATGTTTATTTCGCTTAATCTTATACTAAACACGATTAAATCTTATACTATAGATTTATATCTTAACTATATATGCAATCTGAAAATTGATACACAATCCAGATCCAGTCCATAATCGAAATCATTTGAATTTGTGGTTTTGCATCAGTTTAATAGCAGGAGTTTTTTTTGCTCATTGTGTTCTCTGTTTCAGTGGATTGTTTTCAGTACTAAAGCAGTTGGGAGTCAATTCAAGCTCTGAGTGCCATAAGAAGAAAGAGAGCAGCGAAGACAACATTCAGAACGACTTGAGCCCACTGATTATACGTGAGTGAAAATGCAGTGTGTTATTAGAACAGAGGAACAGACTGGCATTTGAGCCCTGGGGTCAGTGTTTGTGTCGAATTATAAGGACATGAGATGTTACTTACAATTTGAGGTTTTTAATTGAACAACTTCCATTCATTGGCAAATTAAATTTCCTGATTTGTAACGAAGGTCCATAATTTAATAACAAGCTCTTTGATGGTGCATCTATTTTCGTTTAGTTTCATGTTTTATATTGGTCTTAAAGTTTTGTACAAAGGGTTTGGCCAAATAATCCTTTGCAATGGTAGAAGTGATTCAATATGCAAGGATTATGGTACTATTTGGCTTCAGTTTCTTGAAAGGTTTTGTTTAAGATGATGGGATTCTAGGATATGGTTAATAATGTGTAATTTATAGAAGGGTTCTGAAAAAGACTTAATTTATTGTTTTTGCTCTATGGTCTACATACATTCCCTTTGCCATTTGGTAACAGCTGTGCCGTGGCTGTGGAATGCACACACATGGTGGCATCACTCTGTTGAGAGCCTTGTTGCTTTAAAAGCTTCAATGAGGCATGACGACAGGCGTATTTACAGATGAGCTTGCAGGGAAATCCCAGCTGATGACACTTTACGCAACATAACCTGCTCCTTGTCCTCTCCTATGTATCGGCACCTGTTGCTTTGCTGTCTCAGGGGGATAGCATTTTCAGAGAGGACAGGTGCAGAAAATTGTTCAGGTCTATATGTCGGGAAAAACGTATTGTTATCTGACACATCCAAAACACATTACAGCATTTTATTTGTGACGGTTATTTTACATGGGGTATATATTGGTTTTTGTGTTGTATATTGTATCTTTGTGTTGTGCCATCTCATTTGTGAGTTTGGCAGAGTGGATAGTGGAGTATTGCAACCTGGTGTTCCGCAGTGGCAGGATACTGGATATATCTGCATGGAGAAATGAAGATTTCTGGTACTAATATTTGAAAAGTTAATCGTATTCCTTCCATTTTCCAACTGGATTCATTCCAATTTGTACATGGATGATCTGTTGGTGATTCAGTCTCATAGCATTTTGTATCTGTTAGAGGTAAGGTATGACTTCATGTGCTTCCCTGTAAAGGCTTTGATCTTTGTTTAGGTAATCATGATTCATGCTCCACTTAAGTTTGTTATGCTTTTCTTTGTAAGTCTCTGGCTGGCCCACCTTCTGTGGAAAAAGTGTGTCCAGATAGGTGAAGACAATCACTGAAAGGAGCAAGTAAGGCAAGAATATTTATTCACCGTGGTTACAGTTTCATTCAGATGAGCTTTTACCGTTAATACCAAAGTGCGGTAATATAGATCTTGCAGTTTAGATCTTGTAGGTGGATGAGAATTTTGCTTTTCTGTTACTCTGTTACTCTTACTGGCAACGAGAACGACAGCCTGAATGCAACTTCCAGGCTTTCTAGCTCATGAAAACTTGTCTTCTTATATGGTAGTGTCGCAATGTTTTTGCTGTACTAAGAAGGATTATTATTTTTATAGATTTCTATAACTGTTTATACAATTTGAATATTAATGCATAATCCTGTGTGTGTGTGTCTGAATAATTAGCTGAATATGGCAACAAAGTGTTTTATTTATTTTAATGGATAAAAACATAACTGAAAATGTGCAGCTTATACAAAGCTTCCTAGTTGTGAAAACATGTGTCCTCTAATATGGCAGCCATGTGTGTTCTTTTAGCATTGCTCACTGGCTTAGCAGACAACTTTGTCCAGGGCGACACTTGCGTATCTTAGTTTTACTTATTACATACAGCCTCAGAAGCAATTCTAGTTCAGTGCCTTGTTCACGGGCACGTCCACTGTCCTCTATTCACAGTTCCACTACTAAACAGTACTGATGCTGTGGTCCCACCAAATGTGCTTAAATCCATATGCCTTTTCTTAAATTGTAAGCTTAAATTTTTTGGAGTATTGTCTTCCAAGTTATGCTTTATAAATTTTGCTACATAAAAAGGCACAATTTAGAATGCTGAAACTCAGCCAGCTAACTTTTCCCTGTATTCGCTTTATAACTTTAAGTATAAATAAACTGCTTGTAAGTATTATATTAAATTAAATCATGGTAAAAATCTTTCATTAATACAATCCTGTTGACCACATTTCCTGTTTGCATTGTCCCCAGTCTCACCCGAGTTCCATGAACACGCACAACTGAGGGTGTTATTCCAGCATGCAGGTTGAACTGCTGTGCCAAGACATTTGTCTGACACATTGCACACATCGTTATTGGGTCATTTGTTAAGGTCCCCTTTTTATATTGAAAGCACATTTTTTGTTGTTTGTGTTTGTTTATTTTATGTTTATGGCTAGTTTATAGTTAAAACTACTTAAGGTGACGTTATTTTGATTGTGTTATAAATGCACAAAGCTGTTTCTGATCATTTTTAAAGCGCCCAGTTGGGCTGTTCAGTAGTATTTATGATAAGCAAACGCATTAGCAACTGTTTCCTTAGCCCTTGTGTTAATTTTAATCTAAATTCAAATTTTTACTTAAATAAAATATTTTGGGTATTAACACCAACACGTACTGTATATTCACATCGATTTAATTAACGCAGGTGTATCCGTTCACTGCTATCTTATGAAAAGTCACCTGCCTCTGGGGGGGAGATTAATTACTTACTGGTTAGTTGTTTCCTTGTTTAAAAGCAATAAAATTAGCAGACTTTATTAATTGATTTTAATAAAATGTATTTTTGTTAATACCAGGGGACTTTATTTACAACACTTGAATTACATATTACTTAAACATTACATTTTATATTCATCATACAGATGTAATGGTTCAATTATCAGTCCTCAAATAAAACGCCACTCTTCCAGAATATGTCATGGTTGTGGGCTCTTTGGGGGAATGGCTGGAGATTTGATTAGATTGAATTGGGGACCTTTGTTTTCTCTCTGTACTGAGTACGATTTGGAACGAGTGCAGGGACTAGAGGTGTAGTGGTTAAGGTTACAGGCTTGTAACCCTAGCTGTTGTGTCCTTGAGCAATGCACTTGAATTGGTTCAGTAAATATCCAGCTATACAAGTGGATGAGTGGATGAAAATGTAAGCTCTGTAAGTCACTTTGGATAAAAAGGTCTGCTAAGCAACTGAATTGTGGACTGTGTTGCTGTTTGTGGGAGGTACCCCACCAGTGCCTGGCCCTGGTCCATCCCTGTCTTGCCAGGACTCGTTTGTGCCTCAGGCGTGCACTGCAGCGGAGCTCTAACACACAAGATCCTCTGTAAGGTCAAGGGTGCCCTGTCATCGTCTTCCTGCTGCGTTTCTTTTGAAAGGACTCGGAAGTTCCTTCAGTGAAAATAAGGGATTCAGGGTTTGGTGTCGGAACAATGTCCGTCTATTTTTAGCCTATTGAAATGAAATTTTGGGAAGACTTTGCATCCTGTCTGTACTTGTCACGCTTGGGTCTGTACTTGTCACGCTTGGGGAGAAAAGAGTAAGTTCTAGATGCGCAGTTTGAACTCCCTAGTGAGAAAAGGCACCGCGGCGTGCTTGTGGTGCTCTGTGGAATAGGGGAGGGTTTGGCGTTTGGGATACACATTCAGGGTGAGGGGAAGGGGGACGAGGATAGCTGAAGAGATACAGCTGTTTTATTGAGCCTGTTGCTCTGCGTCTGTTAAATCACAGAACACAGCCACTTCCATTCCATTACAGCCACAAACGAATGATAATGGAACATTTTTCTGTTGAAGATAGCAGGAAAAGCGTCATTCATCACGATTACTGTCTTCTGGAAAAAGCTAGAAATAACTTGTGGGACAACTTGAATGCGTCGGGAGAGGAAGAACACTTATTTGTCTTTTTATTTCAGTTTATTTTATAGTAGGCTGTTTCATGTTGCTGGGCTGGCAGTTCATGAAATTATTTGCCTCTTGCGAAAGTATTCCAGTCCTCCGTGATTCCTGATTAAATCACAAATGCACTCGTATAGTGTGTCTCCCGTTATTGTTAACCAGTTCTTATAAAATAAATGTAAAAAGAAAAGAACCGTAACACCCAGTAGATGACTACACCCAAGGCTGCTGGGTAGTCTGGCAGCGCTCCTATGCATGGACACCCTTGTTTTTAGTGTATTTGAGGCTGTAATTGGGTGGATTATTATTATTTAATATGACAATAGATGAATAATAAGACATTATTAAATAAGGCAACTGTAATTTTGCATCAAGTGCTCTTAAGATTTTCTTGAGAGTGCTTTTTGACGCATGCCCCATTTAATGGTTTATATTTGCATGGAAATGGGTCACTCTGGGATGACATAGCATCCTTGAAAGTTGTGTAGCTGGCTACTTTTAGCTTTATTGAAAGTAGTGTTAGTATTCCGACAAAGGTTGTTACTGCGCTTGGCTTCTGGTGATGAGTAGGAAATATGAGTTCCCAGGACTTCTATTTAAAGGCAAACCTATTGTTTTAAACTTGTTTGTCAGTGTCCACTTGGTTTCTTTACCTGCAGAGTATCAAGTACCAACGTGTTAAATCACTCATGGCCTAAGGGCCAACTGGAACCTTCTGCTTGTATACCATTGTGTATTGTACCACATAAAAGTTATTATGTGAGTTTGTGCCCAGTAGAGAGTATTTAAGAAATCAATGATTTATTTGCCTGCATGTTTGTGTGCTTTGGCAACACGTACCTATTTTTGTAATGGCATTAAAGGTCAATTAATTTGAAGAAAGACAGTCTGAGGCACTGCATTCTAGCCCTTTTCCTCCTAAATTCCACTGCTCACTTGTCTTTGGGTTACTGAAATTGCTACTTGTGTTCAGCGATGTCCTCGACCTTGGTTAAGAAGTGACGATAGCCTTGTCTTCACTTCTTTGGCATTTTTGGTGCAGTTCACTGCCGTATAGATAAACAGAGGGTAGCCCCCTGAAATTTATGTTGGGGTATTGTATGCAGTGCTTAATTTGTAAATCAGGAGGTCCCGGAACACAGAGAGGGTGCTGTTTCGGCAGGTCAGGTAAGTGCCGGTCCGAATCTGGGAGGTCCATATTAAGCCTTGATTGTATGTAAAAACAGGGGTCCTATTTTGCTCACTTTGGGGATTTGTTTTGTTGGGAGTTAGCTAGCTAGTTCATTAGAAAGGTTAGTAAAGAACTGACATGGGCGATGCTGCTATCAACACAACCTCGGAAACTTGCCAGCCAAACAGGGCTGCTCTGCCAATGAATAGATTAGGAAAGGGGGATGTTGGGTATACAGTGGGGATATATAATATCCGAACATGAATGTTTCATCTCATACTTTTCATATTTCATAGCCGACATGTTTCACAAGATTAGTATTTTAGGTTAGATGGCATTAGGCCTGCACAATTATTGGCCGTTTACCCTTTACATAAAATTTTCCTGAAATGATTCATCTGGTTAGTCTCAAATATTAGGTGTCCATGGACAACAAACGGCTTGTACATGACTAGTTGGAATAGCCCTGTCCAACATTGTTTCTTCTATACGTATTGAATATTGTAACTGTAGAATGAAGAAATTGACATGTGAATGAAACTGAACTATGTGACGGAAAATGTTACTTAGACTATTCCCCAATTGCCTAGCAAACAATCATCCAGATGGCTATCTAGTTTAATATTTAATAGCTTATAATTCAATATTTCTATTAATTTATGAAGCTGGATATTTACTGAAGCAAGTTGTGCATTTCCCCAGAGTACAGCGGCAGGGCTTATCTGATTTGAGTCTGGAGTCTCCTAGTCCTGAACCCATTATAAAAACATGTCACATGCAGCTGCGTATCCCATGTGGGGGCTGCACATCTTTGTGAGACTTTTGGTGATGTCTTTTCTTTAAGCTGAATTTAGGCTGGGAGTCAATGGGTTTCTTGACCAATGCGAGAGTACAAATGGCAAGCTCCTGCTCTTTGATAACTGCCACTCGGTTCACTCACTCGGACTAGCTGACCAACTCTGCTGTCCTTCGCCCGTGCTTCTGCTGCAGCTCGTCCCCTATCTGATCATCTGCGCCAGGTGTATTTCTGGTCGCTGAGTCCTGGTCTGGGCTCAGGTCCTGATTGTTAATGACAGGGGAGTCATGGCCGGTTGGGCCGGCCAGCGTGGACGAAGATTCCAGCTGGGAGAAGTGGCCAGGCTCTGAGAATGAAGTGAGTGTGTAACGAGTAAGGAGCAGCCTGCCGTCAGAGCATGTGTTCTAATTATCCACCTTCCACAGAGGCTAAAAAAAGCCCAAATCTCACTCCAAGGTTAACGCGTGCTTTGCTGTGAAGAAACTGATTAGAGGAAATGCAGTTTTACAAAATGCGGCTTCAACAAAGTGAATTTGGAGCCTTCTCTCCCTGGGCAAATTGCAAAAAATCTGCAGTGTTTAACATTAGCCGTCTTGATGTTTGACTGAGGGAGAATGTTGGCAATGTCTCAATATGCTTTATACCTGGTGGTTGAAATAAATCCATCCAATCCCGTTCTTAATGTTATAAGAAGGTCTGTACAGAAATTCATAGTGATTAAACTTAAATAATCACTTGAAAAGGGAAATTATGAGTTTTTTGTTTAATCACATGAACTTACAGGTTATGATATGCCAGAAGTGGGGCTTATTGGGATCATGTCGGTAGGGAGACCAGTGGTCATAAACAAAAGACAATGGTGACAGTGAAGACTGCTCTGTCTGTCCTGCAGACTCTGACTTCCTCTCTCCTACGAAGCAGGAAGCGCATGCATTTGCTTCTGTGAAAAGTGTGGTCGCCAGGCGACGATAACGCAGGGCGACAGCACAAGCTGGGTTGGCAGACTGTTGGGCCTCTCACACTGACTGCTCTGTGACGATGCTTTCTCGAGCTCGTTAACCCTATCGGTGCTCATAAGGCAGTCGAGTGTGTATGCATCTGCTGTGCTTGAGTGCACCTTGGTCTCTAGAGGAACATTGCAGCTCTGCGTGTGTGGTCTTGTGTTTAAAACGGAAACTGTCATTATCGCCGCTTCTGTGACCTTGGAGTTTGATTCACCTTGTCTAGCCGGTGTTCTACTTAGCAAGTTTCGCATGGCAGCAGCCTCATTATGCCCCAGGTACTCTCTCGCCTCCCTGCTAAGCAGCATCTGCCCTTCTTGGAGCCCCGTGTCTCTGTACTACATGACAGGTTTTCTGATTTGGTGTCCCTTTGCGTGTGTCCGTGTATGTCCATTAATAATCACTGACACTCTCCCCACTCAGCCCTTTGAGACAGATGGCTAATCTATTTCTCCCAATGCTTTTAAAAACTTGCAGTGTCTTGAAGCAGTTTCAAAATGCAATAGAAATGTGTTTGTCAAAATACATTTGTTTTTCCTCTACTTGCAGCCCTGTATTAATTTTAATTTCATGAATGCCAATATCTCCCACTTAAAACCGCTTATCTTTGCTGTCTGTTCCTTTTCTTATGATGCCTGTTAATTTAATGTGTTAAAATGACTAAATCTGGTTCCTCCATTGCTTGGCAATTTTGTCTCTTTCTCACAGCATACGGAAAAGAACTGAGAAATCTTCATCATAACCCATAGCTGCAAATTTGCATTTAATAAGCTGAAGCCTATATATTTAGTTAGCTGACATCAGTACCTGCAGTTTGTGAATGGCTGGTGGGATTCCATATTAATAGAGGTTATTTCCACCTCTGAGCTCCACGCTGGCCCTGCAGGACTGAGGCTAGTGTCATCCGCCTGCCTCAGTGGTGCAGGATTTGCGGACTCGCTCTTAATCAGGTCTGCTGCCTTCTCTGCATATGACCCAGCACTGCAGTTAATCTGGGACGTCTGTCAGTTTGGCCTACCAGATGCAGTATTAGCTTCCATACCGACTAAGCATAGATTTTAAAATCACAGCAGCTGAATATTTTAAAGTGATTTGTAAGCCATTTTTTGGACGGTTTTCTGCAAAAACTGCTTATTAGTGGGGTTTTTATCATCAGAAATTTGTGTAGCTTCAAATGGGAAACATGATACAAATTAAGTATGGCCTTTGGCAAGCCATGCAAGTTGTAATTAGGCCTAACTTTTAACATTTCGTAGTTTCTGCTGAACGAATGCGGCAGCTGTCACTTTAAGCTTTGAAAGTTTGAATGGTCTAGTCACCGTTTTGAGTCAGCCAACAGCTGCTGTAGAAATAACTGCAGTGGGGAACCCCTTTACTTGTTGTGTGCTGCCTGAGCACGGAGCTGCCAACTTAAAAAAAGCCCCTCACCTCTTGGATAGGGTCACACAGTTGAGTGGAGTTGGCACTGCTTGCTGACTGCGGGCGCCCATCCTCCTCTTCCTCCTCCTCTGTAAATGAGGAGAAACAAGAAGACAGGGAAACCGGGTCTTGCATGCGCACAGACACTATGCCTACGCACCACAGCCTTCTCCCTAAGGTGCCAGGCAAATTACGTTGTTTTCTTTTCCTGTTTCACCTGTTCTTGCTATTCATTGCCTCCCCCCGGCTTTTAGTAAGAGAATGAGGGCAGGTTTTGCAGGCTACGTGGAGTAGGGTAGCAGCACCAGATCCTCACTGCTGGGTAGTGGTGTAAATGCAGGGGGGAAAAACAGAGGGATAAAGACAGGGTGTGAATGACGTTGGAATTGTAGATTGTCAGGATGGGAGGCCCATCGAGGTGAGTCAGGCGTGTGCGAGGGTGCTTGAACTACTGGGTTATAAACGGCATGCAGTTACTGATTGTGTAAGGTTGAGGAAATGCGCAGTCAGTTGCATTGCAGGGTTCTTTAGAAGACACTTCCCTCGATACACACACACACTCACACCGGCAAAAAAAAAAGAAAGAAGGAAGGAAACAAAAATATTAAGTCCTGTATTGTATTTAAAAGGCCAATTTTTTAAACTGGCTAACAATGTCCTGAGGAAAGTGATAGAAATCACATCTGCAGACAGCTCCGTCACTTTTATTGCCTGGCCAGAACACAAGATTTATCCTCTACACTATTGTTTCTGTTAGGTTGGTATTTTTGCTAATGGGGTGGGAACTACAGAAAACAGCAGAGTAATAATTTTAATGTTAAAATGAGCTTGAACATTCGATATGCTAAGTTATATTTAAGAGTTGAATAAAAAAAACTACAGATCTTGTCCTGTATTGTCCTATCTTTATTTGACGAAGAAAATGAATTGTGGGAATGAATATTGCTGTGCCTAGAGAGTCAACCACTTAAACTCCAGTTTATATCTATGTTTAAAAAAAGTTGGAATATTAGCAGTTAGTCAGTTGCTGAAGTTTGTGTTCTGTTTGCACTGTTTGCCAGGTATAAATATTTCTACCAGTTCAGATAGATTTTTAATGAAAGCAATTAAGTAACCGATATGAGCAATTTATCTTAAATCACTGGGTTTTATTCGCCTACTTGGATATCTCTCGGAATATTAATAATAAATGTAGGTTATTTTAAATTAATCAGTCTCAACTGTTTACACAGTGATACCACTGTGATTGACCTAGTTCTGGTGAAGGGGGTCTAACATTTCACTGTGTAGATCAGATGGTATTGACTGTTAGGGCTAATTGCATTAATCTTGCGGATGGTATTTTACATTTCCAAGGTTTAAACTACATAATTGTATTCTCTCTATGTCAACAGCAGAACAATGCTGTCCCTTGTGTTGGTAAATTGCGCTTGTTGCTTGCTTTGTCCAGCTCTGCTGCTAACTCCTTTCTCTTAACTTAGAATGTCTCTCTGTTGAGAAGGGAACCTCAGAATCCTTTATTTAATATTTGTATGATGTTATAAAAACAATATTGTTAGCTTTCGCAGGTTAAGAAGCATGGTGTTCTTACACTTAACTTGGTTAAATGTATACTGGTATATACTTAACTTGCCTAGCTGTTTCAATTCGATTGTTATATATTTGGAACCTGACTGCACACGTGTTGCTTGCGTTTGTGTCCAAAATCTGACAAGTTGATCGTAGAAGGATATAAGCTTGCAGTGGTTGTCATCCTCGTGTTACCATTGTTACTATTTTTCCCCATATTATTTTCCTTTTAGACTTTATGGCCAGCTTTCAAGCTCTGAATCCTCCCAGCTGTTGGCTTAGTTTCTCAATTAAAGAGGTAGAGCTCCACCTACCTGTCACAAAGTGTGCCACAAATGAGTGTTGACTCTTTTCTAACTTCGAGCTCTTTCTTCATTTCAAACTGGCCATGAATAACCTTGTATAACATTTTTCCCCCCAAAGAGGTTACATCACAATACTATTCTAATTGCTGAACATCTTGGATCATTGTTTTGGAATAGTTCATGTGGTTTTTAGTTTGAAAGATGTTATTAAATTTCCTTTTAAGTATTTAGTTTACTCTAGACAGTGAATATATAATTATTGATGATATTGAGGATGATGTCAATACACCGGTCAGCTCTGAACTTATGATGGAGCCACACTCCTAATCAGCCATTGTACGTGTCTTCTAATGGTTATGTGCCTGTCTCTCGTACGTCTCCTCACAGACACCAGAGCCAGACTCAGAGGGTGGGAGGGGGACCAAGTCTGACAAGCACCATAACCATGTTGATCTGACAAGCGAATGGTAAGTGGACAACTTATGGTCATATTGTCTGCATTACAATATGCATCCCATTTTGTCTGTGATATAAAATTATCATTAGGATCTTTTAGATTCCAGTTCCTTTTTTACATGGGATGGGAATCCCCTCACCCATAATTTGAGTTTTTGTAAATTTAATTGTTCGGTTAAATGATTAAATGCTAAATGATTGTCAAATCTCATATCTTAATAGTTTTTAATGAGTCTACAGTTGATGATGGTTTAGTGACCTTTTTGTAGAAAAATCTGTTGAAGTGCCTAAAAAGACTCGAACCATGCTGACCCTAGGAACGACTATTGTGAAGACTCATAAAACAGACAAACGGAAAACAGATTTCAGTCCGTTTGCTAATCAGTATCATAAGTTTAAGTTCTGGTTCTGAGAAATGGGTAACTGTATACCACCAGTGCAGATTCCCATCCTGTGACTCATCATTAAAAGATGAGTAATTATATATTTGTACCTCGTCTGTTTAAAAGCATCCAATCATGCCTTGTGATTTTAGGCAAGTCTGATTTTTACAAAATTGTATAGAAATGTTTTTGAATGAAGACTTAGGATTTTTAAAAGGTTTGTAAGTGTGGTTGTTAAATTTTTAATTGTACTGTTATACAGGCAACTATCGTTCAATATTAATATTAATTTAATATTCTACAGCTATTTTTGCATGGCTACTTGCATCTATATAGTAGCCCCCAAGCAAATGTAGTTGTTTTCTACATATCGTCCAATTTGGTTGTCTTCTGTAATATATTTGTTTTAAGATTGAAATATGTCTTTGTGCTATCCATCAAGATCTGAATAAAATCAGTAAATGATAATGATGAGCCTGTGACCAAAAGAGTGAGAACCAGACATTTTGCCAGCTAGAAACGAAAAACTTTCAGTGGTAATCGAAGACGGTTTGAATGTTCAGAAAGTATCGGTGTATAGAGCTATATTGTAGTGGTATAGAGCCAAGCAAAAATGAAGAACACCGGATATTTGACTTTTATTGTACTACACAAAGGAAATGTGTAATGTGCTTCTGGGGTAAGCATGTTATTATTATTATTATTATTATTATTATTATTATTTAATTTATTTAATTTTTTACTATGGTTGTACTGTAGGAAAGATTCAGCCTTTGCTTTGTCATTTGGCTTGGAACCAACTTTACCTTATGTGCTACTTAAAACCTCCGGTACACATACAATACCCTGAAAAACTATTTGCCCCCCCCCTTTCTAATTCTCAGAATTTTTGTGGAATGTTATCTGATCTTCAACCAAAACGTAAGATTAGATTAAATGGACCCTGAGTGGAGAAATAACACAACATTTTTATGTGTACTTGTTAAACCCAATGCACCTGTGTGAGGGGGGGGGAGTAATCACACCCTTAGACTCTAACTGGTTACACCACCAGCTATAACTCAAACCTAATGCTTCCTATAATTATTGATAAGGGCTGTGGAGGGATTTTTGACCGACTCCATGCAAATTTAAGTTGGTAGTCAGGCTTGTTGAATACTGGATTCATATCACAGTGCTGCAACACTAAGGCCGCGGAGCAATTCAAACCTTTGGCAACCTGTCCTGTATCTATAGCGGGGTATTACCAAGCTAAATTAGGGCAATTTAACTGTCCCATCTCTTTTCCACACATCCTCAGTTTGAGATGCATGTTTACAGTGCGGTGTTAGCCACATCTTAGCCTAATCTTACTGTGAGAGTGCCTTTTTTCTTTTCTTTTTTTCTTCCGTGTTAGGGGTATTCTGTGGTCGAGAGTCTCCCAGGGTTGTGCTAGGCAGTACCAGTTCTCTCCCATCATAAAACACCTAATGTGTACACGTTCAGCTCATACCATCCCAAGCAGACTGTGTACTGAGAATATTGTCTTTGGGAAGTTTAATGTAACAGAATCAGATTGCTGTCTTTAAACTGGCATTTTTTGTATATACTAGGTTCTCTACAAGGTCTAACCTAGTGTATTGCAGCTAACTAGTGTGTATCAGAAGCAACAGACAGATGTGTGTCTGTGTCTCCATCTCTGTCTCTGTGTCCATCCAGAGGACCAGCTAGGAAAGCTGTTTCTAACAAAGATGAGGAAACTGCTGAGCTAGAGACAGATGGTGTGGGCATTATGGACCTCCCCAATGGGCAGTCAAATACTACTAGCTTTGCTGCTACTGCTTCTGAGGTGAGAACGCAGCCTATGTTACTTCCTGTTGCCTTCATTTTGTCAATATCCATAAAGTTGTTTAGTTGTCTGTCAGATTTAAAGGAAACTGTAAAGTATATTCGGCAGAAAAAATATATTGAAATGCCATCTTCCTTATCCAAATGATACTACTATACGTTTCTTTTAGCTTTGTTTGGTGTCAGTCTACCTTGTTTATTTCCAGAAGAGCAGCAGCTCTGAGTCTCTTAGTGACAAGGGCTCCTCTGAGCTGAAGAAAAGCTTTGATGCCGTCGTGTTTGATGTCCTGAAGGTTACCCCTGAAGAATATGCCGTAAGAATGCTTCGTTTGTATTAGATTAGCGTTTGCTAATTTGTAGATGCAATAATTATTCATCGTCCCCCTGGCAAGTATTAATTTCTTCTTGCCTGTATACTTTATGGAACATGTAAGTATAGTTCTGCACCAATTTGGTTGTTCACTCCAAGTCCTTATTGACAGTTAGTTCACGGTTTACATTAATGTCTTGAAATAAGTCTGTATTTACAATCAACTGATCCAAACCGCCATGTACTAATCCTGCAAGAAATCTCCAGATACATTTGAGAGTCCTATATAATCCAATATGTAGATTCAAGTCATGCCGTATCCATCGAATGTTGCAACGGTCACTGTTTATATTCAGCCCCCACTGCTGCATTTCCGTTTATGGATTGTAGTTTGGACTGAACTGTTACAGTGTGTATTCTGTTCCTGAGGAAAGGAAAATACTGTTCTCTTTTTGATTCTGACAACTCAAAGAAAGTTTCTGTACCGCTGCCGCATTCATTCTCCCAACAGGGGACACTGTGTCAATGTGATCAGAACTAAAAATAGGCCAGCCCTGCATTACACTTCCTTTACTCATAAAAGCCTTTGTGGCCTTGTGTAGCAGACACAATTTTTAAACAAACTTTCCCTGTAAGACAATTTTTAGACTTAGACGCCATCTGTCTTATATTTTTACGTATTTTACATTCCTGCAAAGGGTTTACTGTGTTATGTGCAACTGTACAAAAAAGGCAGCAGTGGACAGCAGGTTGTTATCCACGTATTATTAAGTGGAGTGAATCAGTGATAAGGGCTGTGTCAAGAGTGTCTTCAGTGAAGAACTTTGTGTTTTCTTTAGGGTCAGATCACGCTCATGGATGCTCCGGTCTTCAAAGCCATTCAGCCTGAGGTGAGTAGTTATTTTGTTTCCGATCAGGTAAATGAAACGTTTCTTCTTTAGTTTCATGGTTATTTCAACTTGCAACACTTACTGCCCTTGATGGGACTCATATCTGTGTTTTGGCAGCTGGAGTTGATTTTGTCCAGTAGGGGGCAGTGTGTTATAAGTTTGAAGCAGTGGAAATATTCAGTTTGTCTAGCTGAACTGAACCAGATTCTTTGCTTGAAAGAATGTCAATAGAATGTCAATAGAATAGTCAGCTGTGATTTCCCTCAGACTTTGAGGAAGCCTCTGCAAGATCCTTTAATCGGGATAGGATAGTTAGCAGGGAGGAAAGGGTTAGAAAGTTCTAAAGATAAGTTGGAAGAATGTGTTATACTGTCTCAGCATTACTTTACTTTCTGACTGGTCATTTTATTCTAAGGGTTCTCAAATTAGCTAAAAATTAAAACTGTCATCATAGTATTATTATTAGTATCAAATGCTTAGATTTTTGAATGTGGACACTACACTAATAACCCTAAATCAAATTTTCCCTAAATGATATTCCCCTGAATTTTTTTAAAACCTATTCACCGAGGTTTCTTATACCATCGGATACTCCTTATGTAATGAATGTATATTGTATTATTCAGCTGTCTATTTTCAACTGAACTAAAATAAAATCATTTTGACCGATATGCTGAATAAAGCTCTTATAGTTTTTGTGCAGCACCAATTTGACTACCTCTACTGAAATCTATTGGGAAATGCAGGATAATGAATGGTGTTCCTCAAACATGACAGAATCCCTGCAGGCTCATTGTCCAGAGTATTGAAATCCATTTGAAAGCCAAATGCCTTTAGAGACATATCAATAAACCCATTTTAGAGCTAGTTTTATAATATGTCTGTGAATGCACATGTTTTCCCCTTCATAAAACTGGTAGTTCCAGTTCCACATTTCTGTTCGTCAGTATGCCGTGCCTTTATGAGACCATAACACATGGCTTCCTAATCCCTTAATACTATTAATGCTCAGTGTTTGTTACAGTTTGAATATTAGAATGTTCAATGTATAGTGACTATGCTTAGAGACTGCTTTATTTGATGGAATGTTACCTGCAATAATTAAAACTTTGTTGAATTATATCTCTTGTTATGTGTGGCCTGAATGGTTTTTATAAAACCAATAAGACCTTCGAGAGGGTGTGTTATTGCGATTATTGGCATCACTGTGCCTTAGCCGCATCACAGCTGTGCCAATAATCACAGTAACACGCACCCTCTCATGTCTTATTGCTTTAATCTACTCCATAATAATCACCTACATTATCATCATCTTCCCCATTATATGGAAAATATGGATATGAATCTGTGTAAGGAACACCCCTCCCCATTTTTGTTTTGTTTGCAGTTGTCATAGCCAGGAACTTTAGTTATTTTTGTATAGTGGTTCATTTGTAACTAGATCATTTAAAACAGTTTAACTAATGACAGAATTTCTGCCTCTTTACTTATTTAGTGTGTCCTTTTTTTGGCAGTTTTCCTATTCACTCATATGTCCACTATGTTGAAATGCACAATTAATCTGGGTAGACAGGTTTGCCTAAGTTTTACGATGCATTTGATGACACCCCGTTGCTTTGTAGCCCTGTCCTTTATGAGAACTAGAGCGGGAGGGGCGGAGCAGGCAAGAGTTCTGCGTGGTGCATGCTGTTTTTGTTTTACAATGCCGAGACACTGCTGTGCGTGAAAGATGGAGCGAAAGTTTCCGACTCTGCCATTCCCCCCTCTTTGCTCGGCTTAATAATGGCAAAAACACATATGTGGATGAGGGGCCGCTCTGATATTACTCAGTGTCAAAGCTTTAATACCAAACAACGTGAAGACTTTCCCTGGCGTCGCGTAGGGCCTGTCGTAATCATTAAAGGCAGTATGTTAGGAAAAAATAACTATACCCTGTTGTACTGTTATGATGTATAGGTGGAGCTGCGCCAGCTATTTGAACTTGGGGCACCCCGAAGTCTGGCCTTTTCTTACTGGTCCGGAGTGACAAGGGAGAGTTATGACAGGGTAGTTCGGCCCATAGACGGGTAACTTTCCCAACGGGCTGCATGTGTTTTGTGTGCCACGCTACCATGTTGTCCACTGCCCACAGAGCTTATCATCCAGGGGCTCTCACACACACACACACACACATAGGGTGTACTGTAGTTGTGTAAATGATTTGAAGCAAAATGGACTAGAAAGTGAAATGGATTATAACTAATCATACAGGGCAAGGGTGAAGCGTACTGTGTTTATTTGAATGCTTGGGTTCTTTGCTTAAGAACGTTGGATTTTGTGAGAGCTCCTACGCACTGGAAGCGGACAAAGTGGGGTATGATGTGAAAGGTGAAGGAAAGGACAATGGACAAAAACTTAATAAAATTGTAGCCGAGTTTACTTAATTGCCTAATGAGCAGGTTTTCCTCAAGAATGATAGTGCCTCTCTCTCAGATGTCCCTCCGTGCCGGGTAAGGTAAAGCTCTTTGGATGCTTTTTGGAAAAAAATTTTTTTGTAGGATTGGACGTTTGTAGCGTTTGGATAGCAGAAATGTGTAACTGAGGCAGTTTCTATCTTCTGGGCTTTATAATCTTAGTTTTATTAATGTTGGTTCAGTGTCTGGTTTTATTTAAGCATGGTGACGTGAACAGGCTTGGCGTCCAGCTGCAGTTGAGAGGGGGCAGCAGACTGGGCTGAAGAGCCAAATCCCTCCCGTTCAGACGAAGTTTTCCTTCTCCAAAACAACCACACACAACCTGGGAGTAGTTCGCCCGTCTGTTTTCCACTCTCAATGGCACGGCCTTCTTAATAGTTACCAGCAGTTTTGTTTTTGTAACTATGGGGTATTAACAAGGGCACCTTTTATTTTCCAGTGTTTCCGAATAATGTCAGAAGCAAATTAAGGTTTAACAAGCAGGACTTAACTCTGGCTTTTTATTACAATTATTTTGCATTGTGAGCGGATGTACGGAATAGTCAATACCGATATTTTAGGGTTTCCAAAGCAACAACTCCCCTTAATCCCTTGATGGTTATTTTGCAAGGCCTCATTCTTTTGCCATTACGTTATTTTGGCTTAGTTTATCATACTTAGTGTCCTGGATTGAATTTCTCTGGGTTTTTGGCACTTTTTCTTCACCTAACCTTTGTCTTGGTTTTGCCAGCAATCCATTGTTCTGCAGGGGCTGACACTCGTTCTTTGTAAAAATTCTCGTGATTAATTGTACCTTGATTATCCATTGTATAACCTTTCATTATTTTAAAGGAGTAAAAATGAACAGGCGCATGTGACGCACAGCTGAGAAATTTGAGATTGACTGCTGCCAAGTTGGTCTATTTTTGTTCTTTTTAAGGTTTCAACATAAAACAAAACACATTTGACTGGTCTAAAGTGTATAGCAGTGCTAGAGCTAGACATTCAGTGCTTATGTCATGAAAAGGGCATGTGCAGGTAATTAGGGTTAAGCTGCCCTGTATTGTCTAAAGCGTGTTGTATGGGGCTGACCTCATATTACCTCCGGTGATGGAACCGCACTTGGACTTTCAGTTATTCTTTCAGAGCCAATAAGCTTTACTCTCCTGAGCCTTGCCTTGTTTTGCTGGGTAAGGAAAATGTTCCTGTTGGCTCGGAGAGCTATTCCAGCACATTATAATCTATCCCCATTGCAAAGTTGGACCTTTCCATCTTCCTGCAGATATAGTGTTGCAAGTATAAAAGATGTAGCGTAGCCTTTTAAGTTCAACAATCCAAGTCAGTGTATATATGGCAGTTTTAACAGTTATTTTTATTTTTGGTTATACACGTTTCTCTTTGAGAGGTTTTATTAATTTAATTTAAAACAATTTTAGTTTTTTTTGTTAAACCCAGTTTTTAGATGCACTTTTGAACTTGGAACGTCTACATTTACAATGCTTATTGAGGCAAACTGGCTCGGTGAAAGTGTTAGTTTTTTGCGCTCTTTACTACCTCTGTTTACTTTACTACCTTTGCCACGCAATTGCAGAAACCAATGAAATTTTTACACGGATGCCTTAAAAAGAGTCAGTTTCTTTTGAAACCGCTGCGCTGGTTGCTTTCACTGCTTTCATAAAAAGTGACTAATAGTCCTTGGATTACTGTTAAATTTGGTCCTGCTGGTTTAATGGACTGGTGGAGTAAAAGTAGCAAGGTAAAGAAAACATCTAGGCCTATTTTTTTTTTTTTTTTGTTCTTGGGGGTCTGACAGTTAAAAACCTTTTAGTTTGTTGGTAAAACATGCTTTAAATAAATTAGGAATATTCCAAATGAGAATTTTTTTGCTTTTGAGGTGACGTTTCAGGAAGTTGTAACTCATAGTAGCCCTGCAATATTACTACCATTGGTTTTGGAAAAATGTCCCTCAGTTGTAAATTTCCCCTACAATGAGTATGATAGTTTTCCTGCATACGGGGGATGTGTTTTTTTGTTGTTAAATATTTGCCAGGCGCAAGTTCAAGAGCTCTATGGGTCATTTCTCAGTACATTCAATGGGTTGGCAGAGAAGGATGTGCTTTTATCCCCTCGATTTCCTTTCCATGCATTCCTCCAGTGATTTGGTTTATTAAAAGGATGAAGCTGAGTTTGCGTTGCTGGTCTGAGTTGAAAAGGCAAGTTTTTCAAAGAATAATTGACTTTTAATTAATATGGCTGTTGAAGTAGCATACCATTGGGTTGACAAATATCTCAGGATGCAGTGTCTTTTTTTGTGTACTGCTTGTTCCACTGAGCAGCCTACTCCAGTGTTGTTCGCTTGACCACCCACCCACCCAGTATAGTGACCCCAACTGCCCCTCTCTAGCCAGCAATATTGTTTGGAGGTACTACCACCTGTCCCTTCCCCCTCCCCCACGGCACCAGTTGATTCCACCCGAGCTGCAGGTTGGATTAGTCCAAGTGTCTCTACTGCCCGAGCTGCAGGTTGGATTAGTCCAAGTGTCTCTATTGCCCGAGCTGCAGGTAGCGTCAGCCAAGATGCTGTATGCCGCGCATCGGTTCTGTTCACCGCGGTTCTTTATTTAGGGCTGTAATCTGATACAACGATCAGTGGAAGAAAGGATTGTATTAGCTCTCGAAACATAGCGCCTTATTCCGTTTTCCTTGCCTTGTGTTTCGTAATGGGGAAACACACCTATGGAAACAGTGCTAGAGCTAGACATTCAGTGCTTATGTCGTGAAAAGGGCATGTGCTGGTAATTAGGGTTGCGCTGCCCTGTATTGTGTGGAAACACACCTCCATTTAAAAAGGATAAATCCAGCATATCCCACCTACTGAGTCCAGTTAAGCAATTTTAATGAAAGTGAATGAAGCAGCAGAGCTGAGTGGAAGGGCGTTCGTGCTCTTTCACTCTCTAGAAATAGGTTCTTACCTCAATATGTGAGCTCAGGGATGTTCAAGCAGTCATAGCAAGAATAGTCGATCAAAAATAAATTCATTTATTTTGAAACATTAAATGTATTATGCATCTCATTTAATATTCGGAAAAGGCAACAATTTGTATGACTGGTTAAAGTTGAAATTATGTTTCTTTCTTCCCCCTCATAGAAAATGAAGGTGGTTTCTTTCCGTTTTCTGCCCTGCAATTTTGAGTCATTTGAAATGTTACATGTGCTTTGCTTGAAGCTTTGATTTAAACTTAAGAATATTTGTTCGTATAACCTCATCAATTCCAAGGTAATGATGACCACAGGGCTCTTGGAATTGTAAAGTGAACAGAGGGTATTGGAAGTGTTCTTAAGACCCCAGTTCCTCTTTTCATAATAGGCAAGGAGCCGTTTAATACATCTTTTCCTTAGGCGACAGTGTTAATTAAAATATTTGATCTGGCCATAAGAGTGTAGAAGGCTATGTTTTCTTGATAATATTACAGGAAAGACTTGCCATTTCCGGAGTTACTATTTGCAGTTTGTTTTTCACTGCAGGCAACGCTCGCTTGTTTTAGAGCTGAGTCATTGTGTAAAGTTTGACATTTAAAAGTAAGTCGAGCTTTTCTCTCTTGACTAGTTTTACAGTGCATCTCAGTAATAAATTCCAGTGGTTTCACCTGTGCATTCAGGCTGAGTGGAAGTAAGTACATGATTAGGTACTCATATTTTCGTGTGAGTCATAAACGGTACCCTCACATTTGCCAAGACTTGTGAAGTGGACTTTTTTTATTACCCATCCCTTTCATGAGGCCGTTGAACTGGAAATACTATTGAAATGACCTAAATGCAGCTCCTTTCATTCTTAAAAAAAAAAAAGTTTATGAGCAGTAGTGCTGATGTCTGGGCTTGGGATGCTTAGCATTAAAATGAATTAAGAAAGTTGATTTGATTTAATTTCTGATGTCAAAACTCAGTTGGGCATTGCTATAATGGCCGTTATGTTCGTAGCTCTGTTAAAAATGTAAGTGTAAATAATGTAGGAGTATAAAAAAAGATAAGGAAGATGGGATCATTTATTACAATAGACTCTGACTTCATTAGACTCTGACTGTGCATATGTGCATATGTTCCACTTTATCGGGGTGTTCTTAAGCTTAGTGTTTCTGAGTGTTGGCAAAGTTTGCATGCGGTCACAGACAAGAAAATCCAGAGAATCCACCTCAAACTGCAGTCCAAAGTTTGACTTGTTCTGCATGGGATATAAAGTGGCCTGCCCCAGCCTTCCCTGGAGATTCATGTACCACTCCTGGTTCTGTTTGAATACTGTGAGGTTTACATGCCTTAGAGGTTTTTAATCTGATTTCACAGTCAGTTGTCTGGCAATTTTCATTTTCATCCAGCTGTAACCAGTGAATATACCAGTCTAAAGTTGTCGGCCAGCTGAGTTTTATCCAGTCCACCTGCTGAACAGGTTAAGACTCACTTCACAACTACTTCAGCAACTTGGTCCCAGAGCTTGCGAAATTTTTGAAACCCCACAGGTCCAACTAAGAGAATTGAGCAGAAATTATGGACACATCTAACTATGTGATAAAATGCCTATACCGGTGAGTGACAAGCAGGGAGCATGTGTGGACGCTAGTGTTTATAGAGCGGCTTCAGTAAAATAAACCAGGTGCTGTAAGTGCACCAAATGGGCTAGTCTTTGGACAGGAGAGCTCATCCAAAGATAACTACTGCTCCTTCAGTCCCTGGCACCCTTGACTGTGGTCAGTGTTACCTGGTCTGCGTGTACATATATGCCCGGCCTCCTGGATGGCTCTGCTAACTGATCTTTGGCCATAGATTGAACCTGGTTCAACTGCGAGGTCAGCTCAGATTTACAACTCTACGCTATTCTGTCTCTTACTGGTGCTGTTGTTCAGTTGGCTAATGGCCTGTTTTTAAGCATCTAAATTATTGAAACCCAAGTCAGCCTAACCAATGTGAGGCAGTTTTTTTGTTTTTTCCAAAATGGAAAGCTTTTTTTTTGCATGGCACTAGCTTTTAACCTGAGTACTACTTCCCTTGCAGGCGGAAGGATAAATCCTTTCGTATAAAATTTCTTGCAAGCGGACAGCCTGAGTACACGTTGATTGCCATGCGTATTAAATAACGGGGGCCACTAACAAGAAAAAGGAACTACTTCTGGGTCCTAGAATGTCTAGTATGTGTTTCAGACATTTTATGGGAAAACGTATGATTTTAAAATCACTTTCCATTTGACGTGGATTAATAAGCTTGGGTTTGTCCTGCTGCAGCCCAGCGGACGGATGGTGGTTCCAAGCCACTGGTTCTCAGGGGACCAGCCGGAGTGAGGCTGATGAATGGCGCTTACACAAGATTTTCCTAATATTACATCAGTACTTTGTGTTCTCAGTCACTCTCTCAGACTCTTCTGGCCCAATGCCCCAGGCAGCCCGCTGGGCCTGAAAGTGGTCCCCGGTGCCCACCTTGTTTCTGAGTGTGGTCTCCCCGTTTCTCCTAAGTACACGCTGGATGTCACCTCTGCTCTTTAGTGAAGGAGCAGGGAAGTGCTGGCGGATAATGGGCCTATTCTGTGGTGTGAAAGGGGTGGCCTGGGTAAATTTAGGAACCGCAGTTGGCCTATTACTCTTTTCCCTTCAATTGTATACTCCGCACCATGAAGGTACTGGTTTTTGTCGGTGTGCTTCCATTCTACCCAAACATACTGCAACTGCTGTTGGGGCTAACTGGAGAGTTCTGTTCATCAATGCCTTATTGTGCATGACACGGATCACAGAGTTTCCTTGAAGGTTTTTTTTCTTTTTCTCTTCTCCTGCAAAATTCTGCCTGTGGCGGTGTTCTGGGGTTGAACGTGCATTTTACTTTGACTCATGCGTTGATTTATTTGATTCATGCAGAACTGTAGGGGGTTCAGGCTTTGGCAGGGTCTCAGTGTTACCAGGGAACGTGTGACTCATGCAGGTCATATAAACGTTGTGTATAAATTTCTGACTCCCAGGTATATCCTCCCCCCTCCCCCCACTTCTTTTCCAGGAGCTGTCAAGCTGTGGCTGGAACAAAAAGGAAAAGCACAGCTCTGCCCCTAATGCTGTGGCCTTCACTCGCAGGTTCAACCAGGTGAGTCCAGGTGAAACGGGATGTATGCTTGTCATCTTCCCGTTTCAGGATTCTGTAACCTGCATTCCCCTTTGCACCGAGTGAAAACCAAGCACAAAGACTGCTATGGTTCTGTTGGAAGCGAATAAATCCAATTGAGTACAGGTTATTGTCCAAAATTATGAAAGCTCCTCAGTTTCATTTGGAGTCCCATTTTAAAACGGTTTAGAAGAGATGAGAAAGTCCGGAATTTTAAGTGTTATCAATGCTGAATATTCAGTTAAAATTCTATTGTGAAGTTTTGCCCCTGATGTGGTCATTCAACCCTGGTTAGTGCACATTAACCCTGTTCCTTCAGGGGTTGCGTAGTTATGGCCTCTCCTGACGTAAACTGGATGCATAGTGACGCATGGTGCCTGTTTAATCCCTCCACACCAAAATCCCCCCCCCTGGTCAGATCGCTGACCAGTCAATAACTGCAATGTGGCAGCCTGTGCGGCATAGATGCTTCTTAGATTCATAGATATTCCTATTTCCAGGAACCGGCATTAATGTAATTGTATACAGAATTTACCTTGTTGAGCGCCATGATGTATCGTCTCTGCTGAAAAGAAACCAACAGAATCCTTACTTTGAAGACATTCCAGTTAATTGGAGGCATGTTTATATGTGTAATCTAGCCAGTTTTAGTGTAGTAAAATGAGATTCTGAGAGAGTACGCATGACCTTGGTAGGCACCAGCCGATGAACATAATTATTGATCTTGCATGATCACGATTCTGAACGGGTCATATAACTGTTAATGTCCTGGAGGGATTGCATAAATTATCTTATTCTTTAGTACAATTACAGCACCCAACCCTAGATTGGAACCTGAAATGTTTAGTTTTTTTCATGATTGTGAAACTGAGGAACCCAGAAAACCCTATTCAAGGCGATTGTCATTACTGCAATGAAATTGTAACCTATCAGGTCTTCTCCTTACTACCTCATCCTTCCTCTCCGCCACTGTCGGCTTCATGCACTGGCCTGGGTTCAGTAGATAACAGATGTTTCGTATTAAGCACATCTGGTTTGCTTTTCTTTACATTTTTGCAGAGGATCCTGGCAATTTTCAGACGTGGAGCTGCCGGGTGAACCATTGCGTTTCTTTGTTTCACTTGCTTCTATGAAATTAAGTGATTACTTTGGACACTCGCATAGTTATTGGGAAAGGAGACTGGAAAAAGTAACAAATCAGGAGATACGATTATGGTGTTACCATTGGGTAGCGTGAACATGTCTGACACGGCATTTCTACATGCAAACAGTTGTTGCGTTTTGCCAAAGGAACTCTGACAAAGGAAGTTTTATTACTCAGGGTTTTCTAAAGGAACGTCTACAATCAGTGATGTGTGGGAAGATGAGCCTGGCCTAGGTGGTGAATCTGTAATGGAATCTGTTTGGAATCCAGTCCAACGACTGCCCCCAGCTGTGATTCTCGTTAGGGCATGGTCATTATGTCAGGATGCTCAGCTTAATTATGAATATCCATTATATTCAATGCCCAGCTCTAACTATCAGCCTTGGAAATGGAGGCAGTATACATGAGATGAAATGCTGAATGCAAGGAGTAAACTATCGTTGGGTGACATCAGTACATCACAACTCCACTCAATGGTCTGTAGGCGCTCCCCAAGCAGAGCGATTAACACTGATCTCCAAGGGCTATATATCTTTTTTTTGACTTGGCTCTGTCAGCCCCTTTTATAAAGCCAGTATCTGTCTGAGATGCACAAAGGAACACTTTGTACAGACAGCTGTGGAAAAACGCAAAACGTATAACTTCTTGTTCTCCAATGGTTGCGTCCACATTGAACCAGTGTCATGACCTGATTTGTCTGTTTGTTTTTAATATTATGAGAGGACTTCTTCATTTTAGCAACAATGTGTCTTAGCCCTTATTTAGATATACTTGTATCCAGTGGAAATGTTTTATTTACTGTCGATTTAGTTGTCTTTGCCCTAAGCATTATAACCCTGCAACAAATCTAAGACAAAGTTTCAATAGGTTAACTGTACTTTTTTTTTAGTGCCAGATGCCTAGCTTTGAGCAAGTGGTCTGTCATGGGGACCTGGTGTTCTGAGCTCGTCTGTCTTTGTTGGCAGGTCAGCTTCTGGGTGGTCAGAGAGATCCTCCATGCGCAGACCCTGAAGATAAGAGCTGAAGTGCTGAGTCTTTACATCAGAACTGCAAAGGTAAACTGCTGTCTCTGTGTCTTGCTGGCACGCAAGTCTTGTCCTTAGAATACCAAAAATGGGAGACCGGTTGCTTTTTAAAATGGGTCTTAGAAGGAGGGCAGTGACGTGACTAACAGTGAATCGCATGCCTTTGGTTGAACAAGAGGAATTGTGTAAGCACTAACACCGTATAAACAAATTGACTCCTTTCCTACTTCAGTTGCCTTTGCATTTTTCTGCAGAAACTCTGTGATATGAACAATCTCCATGCAGTTATGGCAGTGGTGTCAGGTTTACAAAGCGTTCCTATCTTTAGACTGGCAAAGACTTGGGCGGTGAGTATTATCTGTACTCACTCTTTTTTTCCCGTCTTCTCTACAATCTTTGATTGTTAGTCTTGGCTGCTAGCGTGGACAATAGCAACTACCAGGCAACAATTACGCCACATTTGGAATTCAACACCGTGCAGGTCACACGCCTCTATTCAGGGGTTTCAGCACCAACTCCAGGATAGGCAATGTCCCTCCAATAATGCGGCTAGCTGGCCGGCGCCCAGGAATATTTCTAATAAAATGAATTAATTTGTACCTGCAAATTAATTTACAACTTTTTTTAAATTATAATTGGTCTGTGAAATTTTCTAAATTCAAATAGTTCCCAACAATGGCAATCATTGATTTTTATCTGTACGCTTAAAGAAGGTCAACTATAGTTTACAAGAACTGTAGATTAATGTGCTGTACAGTATGTATCAAAAAATGAAATATATATTCGGAATTCTTTACAGTTTATGGTGCAGGTCTTGGTTGGCACACTAAAGGAAGAATGTACTTTTATTGAAAATGGTGAACAACTGTGAGAACTTGCATTGAGAGGTTTTTCTCTACAAAGACAAAAACCATGTGTGGCCTTCAACATTCCTTACTGAATGAGCTTGGCTCTTCTGAAAATACTGTTTTTTTTTATTTTAAACTTTTTGCAAATTTATTACATCAACCTGCGTGCTCTTTAATGTTTCATTACCTCTAAATGTATTAAAAAACAATTTTGCCTTTAACTCCAATGTTTTTTGGTTGCTCCTGAGAAGTTGACTTTTTGGAGATACAAAGTTTTTCCTGGAACCGACATTCTTTTAAAAATTTCAGAATGTAAGTTGATCCTCTGTGTGGTGAAGATAATGGAGGATGACACATGTGGCCAGCCATTTGGTCTGATTGCCCGCTGTTTGTAATTGTTGCTCTGCTTGCCATTTTTTCTTCCAGCTGCTAAGTCGAAAAGACAAGGCCACATTCGAGAGACTAGAGTACCTGATGTCCAAGGAGGACAACTACAAGCGTTTGAGAGACTACATCAGAAGTCAGAGCATGAATTCCTGCATCCCCTACCTGGGTAAGGCCAGTGTCCGGATTTCCCATTTCCCCCATTTGTAGTCAGTTTTATATCTGTTTACCAATCTATTCAGTGGGTGCATTTTTAGCTTAAGTCTAAAATTGCCTCAAATATTGTCTAATCTTCATCTGTCATAACATTGGATAAACACAGTATGATTTAACAAATAAAATGTGTACTTTTTACATGTCTTAGTTGAACACATTGTTCAAACATAAACCACAAAGTATGCGGGCCTCTAGAATAATAATTTATCTGAAAGTGGGTAATTAGAGTCGGGTGTTCCAATGATTGATATGACTTTCGGTGTGGGTTAGAGGTTGCTGACATGAAAAAAAACCCAGGCTTTGTTAGTTTTTATTTACTAACAAAGTCTGCCCCTCAAAACGGAGATCTGAATATGGTTTGGTCCTCAGACCTCAGGAGAAGAGTTGTTGAGGCTCATAAGGCTATAAAAGGCTACAAAAACATTTCCATTATCAAGGCCTGGGCAGCTTGCAATCATTGAGAGAACAGTGAGTTCAAAATTGTATCAGGAAATTCTACAGGAGAATATCTGGTTTACTAGTTTTTTTTCCCTGGAACTCAGTAGAGGTTGGTTTATTAAGCATGACAATGACAATTCAAATTCAGCGCTCTTAAATAAGAACTCACAGTATTCTCATTCAGTCAGGGTGGCTGGCCACCGCACAGAGGATTTGCAGAGTTTCAGTTGTGTGACGGTATGGAGGGTCTTTTCCTATTCCCTGTGAGCTCTACATTAAGTTCCCAGACCTGGTGCAGCACTGCTCCTATCAAGCTCCTTAACATGCTGTAACCAGTCAACTGTGCCCGTTATTTGTCCAGTCTGTCATTGCCTGCGCTGGTAAAAGTCACTTTGATTTGTAGTGCTGTTGGGTCATTTTTCTCCTTTAGGAGAGTCACTTTCCCTGCACTCCACTGAACCTCTGCTACTCTACACACAGAGCCCCTCAGCTGTCCCTTGTGGAGGTTTGGATAGATATTATAAATCATTAAAAAGGGGATGTTTATTCAGTATTGGCTGCATGAATTGTATCCAGTTTTCCCAAAAAAACACTGAAACTAACAGGAAACCATGAACGAGATCTTTGGGGAAAATCAATAATGTTTTACTATATTTTTGTATGGGCCTTGCTTGTTTTTTTAGCTTGGAGTTCTAAACCTTTTATTGCATTACATCGTATTTTTCATCTTATTTTACAAGTGCATTTTTATTATCGCCCCTTGTACAGTGTTCAGATGCCGTTAAGTCAAAACTGCGATGATGTTTAGAGAAAAAAATGCAACTGCCTTGAATGAAAATAAAGCAATATATCAAAAATGTCTTTCTGGGCTCTTGCAGTGGAGAAAAGTCACGCTGCAGAGTGGCTTGATCCCTTTTGCTTTTTATGTACCACATCAACCGTGAAGCAAATCAAAACACAAATTTGGATGAAATTTCAATAATTTAGCTCCATATCTCCGATTGAACTGCATCAAATTAGCATGAAATCTCCAGCACCTGGTTGTGGCCTGAGCCACAGGCCGCAGAGCTGCAGAGAATGCAGCTGGTGAAAATTGGGAGTCTTTTCCCCATCACGGTTTCCTGTGATGACATGCTTTTAAAAAAAGGACCTCAGTTTGATCTACTGTGGGGCTGTTCAGTGAGAAATATAGAGTTGATTTCCGAGCAGTTGTTTCTGTCAGTTGGAAAATGGCAGTGTAGATGTGGAGTTCTAAATGAGAAGATGCTTCTGGAGGGGGATCAGCATGTCTGGCAGGCTAAAAGGAAAACCCTGCTCCCTTGTACTACAGCAGATCTGAAATGCATTAAACTGCTGTCATTTGTTCTTGTCATAAATCTACAGCAGCCCCTTGGAGACAAGGTGATGCTGTCTTTGGAAGTTTCTGAAAGAAACTGATGAGCTGCTCTGCCTTGCTATGGTACACTGTACCTTATAAATGAATTCTAAACCGCACAAATCTTTCTCCCTCATTGAAAATGTTAATTTTCCATTGTTCAGAATTGTAGGACTTGAAGGGATTTAAAAGTGATTCTGGAGAGTTGTGAAGCTTGGTTCAACTTACGTGGAACTATAGAGTTTACTTTTTTGAGTTCTCGGAACCTGCACCCTTAACTCAAACATGGGAACTTTTAATTGGTCTCATTAAAACTTGACTGTAACTTCCTTTTAGTCTGAAACTGGTGAAGTGATATTCCCCTGCCATACCCTGCTTCTCTGTAGTCTCTTTAAAGAACTGTCGATGATTAGCTAGAGTTGCTGACTTTTGGTTATGAGGGCCCTTTGTATGAACAAGAATCACTGCATTAATGTTTAATCACTATTTTCTTGACTAGAGCAATATTTTGAATATAATTAGGTCTACCCGTTTTCTATCCGTTTTCCAGGTTGCTAGAGTTGTTCCCTCTGCAAGAATTGATTTCCTTTTTAATAACTGTACTAATCTTATTGTACTTTATTGTGTAAGATTTATGTAGTGTTCAAAAGCAGTTTTTTTTTTTTTTTTTTTACAAATCCCATGGGATAGGAAAAGTTCTTCAGGAAAATTTGCATATTTTAAAGCAATAAGTTGGATATATGGGATATAATGGGATATAATACAATGGGATACAGCAACGTTGTTCCTCAACCTCCTGGGCCCCATCTCCAGCAGCTGGTCTTATCTCAGCATTTTCTCACAGCTTCCTTCAGGGGTGTCCTTGAGTGATGCTCTGTCTGAGATGACAGTTCTCTTAAAGGGGGGGGTGCAAGTAATGTCAAAAAGGAAGCAGCAGTCTGCTAATCTGTTTAACCGAGAGCGAGACAGCTTGGCCTAAACCCAAGGTAAAGTCAAATAGACCTTTCTTGTGTGGGAGCCTTGCCGTTAGCCATTCTACAATTCAAAATAAGTCATAAGGTGCCCCTGGTGTGTTTAGTCCACTGGGACGAAAATCCTTCCGTTCTCCCTGCATGTGTTGTCTACGTTTTGGTTTGAGAAGCATGAGAAAAAAAATCTTCCCGTCTTCCGTTGCTCTCCCAAAAAGGATTTGTGGGACTGCTTGGAGACGTGCCTGCAGCAGCGGTTTCCGCCTCCTTCAACCTGTGGTGAACTGGAGAAATTCCCTCTGAAATAGAGTGCCAGGTTCCAGACTTTTGTTGACTTCATGCCATATTGTAGGCATGCCGTCATGGCAACAAATGGTGGCCCAACACCCTACTGAGAGACATTCTGTTGTTTTCCTTTTTGTCAGTTACCTGGGGCAGGTATGTGGATACCAATGGGTGGCAAAGACTCTTCTCTGAATAAAAATAGAGATGTATACTGCCTGCCTTCACAATCTAATGTGAGATTATTAGGATATATTTACTGTTGGAGGCCTCAGCCGGTGCTTTTTCCTTGGCTCAGAAACTTACTTACTGTTCTTATAAAATTTGGAAATATTCACTCTGAATAATTGAGATCATTCCCTTCTGTTAATAGTCTTTGGAGAATCACGAGTTTAAAAAAAAAAAGTGTGTGTGTGTGTGTGTGTATATATATATAATATCTTTCCATGGAAAGAATTTCAGTTTCTGTCTATTAAAATATAAACTTTGGAAGGTTTCCATCTTAGTTCCTCTGCTCTCTCCCTTTTGTTAATTTATCTTTCTGTCTCACTCCCCCTCACGTTCCCTCTCTCTGGATCACTGCAGTATACATTTTATTTCCATTGCCTTATCGTTGACTAATACTTGCTTTGCTGTTTTTTTTGTTTTTTTTTCCCCCATCATGAAATCCCTCAGGACAAACTTTATCATCCTATTTTTCCTATTGCTCGTTTTCAGCAGTTCAAAAGTGTAGAAATGCAAACACACTGCATGCGTGTGTGCGCCCACATGACGGCACCTTAACGGTGATTCATGTTTTGTAATCAAATAAAACGTGAATGGACCTGGGGTCTCATTTATAGAACAGTGCGTATAGGATTTATAAAACGGTGCACACGCACATTTAACGCTGGTTTTCCTTTATAAATCACGATTTACTCGAAATTTAGCGTAAGTGTGCGAGCGTCTTGTCCCACCCAATTAACGCCTGTAATTGCCCATAATTAGTCACTGAAACGCCCAGAATTAATATTAAATTGCAAAAACAGATTTCCGTTTGTTGGCTATTTATCCAAAATCATGTTTTTTGTTTGCACTCCAGGGAACTCTTGTGTAAAACGTGAGAGGTTATATTTGGATTTATTTTTCACAATGTTGTAAATTTGAAAGCTTTTCTCGAGTTTCGTTCCTCTGCCAACGGAGTCGCAGTTTCTCATTTCTCCAATTTTTGTTGTTCTTTTTTTAAAACATTTTTCTGTCATTAAAAGGTTTCTTGAGCAATTTCGTGTTTATGAAGATCTTGGATCTTTGGATCAGAAAAGAGGTCAGATAAAATACTAGCTGAACAGTAAATGCATTATACACAACGTTTACTTATCTAATGATGCCAGTATTAACTTGTGATGATACATTAGAAAAAAAGGATACTTAAAAATAGTTTTATTCTGTATGGATTGGCAATGAGTTGGATGCCAGCTAGCATGGGATTCCATCTCCTGTCAGCTCCCCCCCAAAGAGAGGTACATTTTAAGACTAGAATGTTAGAATGTACAGGATTTACAACTTCTCCAGGATAAATAAAACAGACTATGTGTATTATAAATAAATTGATAAAAACAGAGGAGAGCAGAGAGAACGTTCACCTCAAGCTTTATCAGACCTTATAAATTAAATGTTACATAGTAAGCCAAATATATTTACATTCCTAAGCAAGACTAACATCTTTCAGCTCATATTTTCCATTGATTTCCTTTTGTGCGCTTAGCAAAGTCACACAATTGAGTATATTCATTTAAAAAATGCCAAATCAAAGACTGCCTGTAATACAAAGGTTGCTTTTTTGTCCCGTACTGTGAACTACAGGCTTGTATTAGTAAGAAAAGCTGAGTAGAGGCTGCTGAATGTGTGGGAAGTCACCGCACCTCCTTTGAGGGTCTCTTGGGCGTTTTTGATTTATCCAATGCTGAATGGAGGAATTAAAAAATTCCTTATAGGAGACACAGCAGGTCCTCTACAGCACAGCAGGCATGGGAAGAGTAATCAGGCACACTGTGTGCCTGTCGGTGTGTGTGTGGAGTTGGGAGTGAGAGGTAGAAGAGGAAGCCACAGGGTGTGTTGAGGGTATTATCAGCGAGATAACCAGCCGTCTCAGTCAATTGGTCGGATCATCATGCGCACAGACTTCAGGGAGTAGAAGCCGCCTCCATAGTCTGCCCAGAAGATTCCGTCCTGGAACTTGCTACGGTAGACTCCCCCTGAGTACCACACTCCATTGAGGTTGGTTTGACCACAGGCATTGTACCACCATCCTCCCTTGTGGAAGTGTGCGCAGTTACCTGCGGAAGATGGGGGGAAAATTCCCAGATCCTGAATCAGATGGTGAAGTGAATCAGATGGCTTTTCAACTATGGTACATTGCTATTATCTCTGAAACACATTGAGCAGATGACCTGAAACAGATTTGCTTTTTTTGATCAGACTGCTGGTACCTGAGAAGGCGTCTTTGTCACGGTCCAGTGTGGTGAACTGCTTGCCATTATTACTGCTTAGTGAGTCCCCAGCATTTCCCTGGTAGGTGCCCAGACGCAACCTGTAGAAGTCGCTTTCAGGCTCCAGGTGGAAGCTGCTGTACTCGGCATAGACCTTCTTCCCCACCCAATCTTCCAGCTCCACCAGAAGGCGATAGTCCCTCTGTTTGCCCAGGTTGTAGATGTTCTCCAGCCCTAGCCAGTACTCGTTATCTATGTTCCCAAAACCTTTCTGGAAGGACAAAGTAAGGGAAAGCACTGCTGTTGCATTGTCACAGGCCTCACAGTAACAACTCGATTTCATTGCATTTAATATATTCTGGTTATTTTATTTTTTCTTCAGTTTTAACTTAACTGTGTAGTTGGGGGGAAGGGTTGATAATAAACCATTCCTAACCCCCCAAAGTTCCTTCTATAGGGAAAAATTAAATGTTGACTTTCCATTTTTGGCAATTTAAGCTGCAATGTGGCATCACTATCTGCCTTTCCTCATAACAGCCTGATCTTAGTGAATATTAACTATATATCTGACGAAACAAATGTTCTGCATGAAGAGACTTTGTAGAGTATTAATTATCTGTGTTTATTAGTTTTTATTAGTATTTATTAGTTTATCATGCTTTTATTTGTCTCTGCATCTAGTTATGGTAATCTGTCAACTGGGAGTTGTTTTGCAATCCAGGCTTTTGAATTGGATTTGTATAATAATGGAATTGTGGATTAGAAGTGGCGACTAATCAACTGGTGAACGGACTGCAGTGGTCAAGCAAAAAAAAAAACTCGCCTAACCAGGTGCTACATAATGGGTGCCTTGCAGACTGCTGTGTTATTTTTTACATATTGTTTAACAAGCCTTAATCTGTGGTGGCCCAGTTGGTCTTCTGATCCTAAAACACTCAGGCAGTACAAGCTGTGGTTTCTGGTTGTGGTTTAAGTCTGGTAGTGCGGCCATGTTTTCTTTGGCCTCCCCTGCTGGTGAAAAGAGAGGATTCCACAGCTTGCAGAGTTAATCAGGCTGCCCAATGTCAATGTGACTTTGGGTGCCGTGAAAATTGAATCACCGGTCCAACTCTCTCGTGTGTGTATGTGCATCTGCAAGATCTTCTCCCCCGAAGGACTCTGCTGGGACTTACAAATGGCTGGTTTGGCAAGGTAAAAAGGTCAGTGACCTTTTTCCTGTCCTGTTACATGAAGTAAAGGATCATAATTCCCTCCATGAATCTTGGGTTTCATGTATTACTGAACCCAGTTTTCACAAAATCATGGGCTTTCTCCAAAATAGTTCCAAGATCTGTTGACCCTGCACAGTTATATAAATGAAGACGTGGGGAATGATTTCCTAAAATATTTCAGCGTTCTATGCTTTTGTTGTGGTTCTGCTGGTTCGAGTTACTGAGGTCTACAGTGTAGCATGAATTTGAAATGTTTTCTTTTAGGGACATTGATGCATATTTTATGGCTTTAAATCTCTGTCTATCTTCAATGTGTCATGCTGGGATAGTGAAGTAATGCGGTGCATGGTGACCATCCCTACCTTATAGTTCTCCCAATTCCTAAAGAAGTTAACAGCCCCATCTTTTCTCCTTTGAAAGACTGTCCAGCCACCATTGTCCAGGCCATGTTCACACCATGCTTGAATCGGTCGATCGCTGCCATCTGACTTCAACAGATACATTCCACTGATTGTGTGTCCAGCCTGCCGTACCTGGTAACAGTCCCGAAACGGCCCTGGGCAAGGCAGAGAACGTCATGTGTTATCTAGTAATGTAGCAACAATGCTGTGCCCAATGTCATAAAATGCTTCACCTCTTATTCCTTACTCTTATTTTTTCTCTCAGGTTCATTAAACTCGGGTACTAAAATTGTGATGAATGTTTTTGGCAACTTCTGGCAATGGTGTATTTTTTTAGCACAGTATCTTTTGAACTGCCTTTAATGCCTATTATACCTATAATGTGCGTTATGCCTATAATGGATGTTAAAACGCGTCTCTTCTCTGTCAGAATTGGTGCTTCTGTCATCTGTAGATTATGATTACGTCCTTGGTAGAAAGTGACGTATGCTAGCTGCGTATGAAGGAAGCCTAAATGTTGGAGCACTATGAAAAACCTTTCTTGCTCAGATACTGAGCTGTCTCGTTGAATTAAAAGCTATGAATATTGATAAAGCTATCCTAAACCAGGAATTATTTATTTTCCATTTAGGGTTTGAACGATGCATTTGGAAGTCATGAAGAAAGTCTTTGTGAGCTCAAACTCTGAGTTTGAGGATTGATGGTTTTCTCAGCCGGGGATACACAGAGCCTCTGTAATGGTTCTTACAGACACCTGAAAGGAAACTGCCAAGGGTTTATTTTTCTTGTAACGATACGTCTTCCCTCAGCCCACTCTCTCTAGTCATATGCCATATCAATACAGTGAGGTAGTGAGCAGGGATCAAACAAAGGGATAAATAAGAGTTTAGTAGTAGTTTTAGAACAAACGTTCTTGCATAAATTACGGGACAAACTCATGTATTTAGGTGAACCAGCCAGGGATTACTGCTATTTCTGGTCCGTAGAAGGAGCCCACAAAAGTGTAATTTGCTCATTTAACCCATGGTGTGTATGAGACAAATTATCTTTGCTCACAAAACTGGATCCCAATCCAACGTACTGTTTATCTGAATTATTCTTGTTTGATTGTTTCAATACTCTTTTTAATTTATAAAAGTATTTAGTCTAAGTTAAATTATTTATACAAAGATTGCAGACGTCTTCACAAGAAAAGAGTAGACGGGTTTTATTGAATTTTTATGAAATGCTAAATTTTTTAATAATTTGGTGTGTACAGTGTTTGAGTGTCCAGTATAATTCTGTTAAATGGAACAAGCGCTTGGTAAAAGCTTGTTTGTGAGGAAAGAAAAGTAAAACCATACAAGGTGCTGTTGAGCTCCCAAGTTCTTCTTCTTCCTCTCTTTTACCATTAAGTGTAGGTTCAGTTTTTCTATTTATGGTCCGTTCATTCCTCGACCTCTTGTTGGGTGGTGGCTTTTGTGACTTATGCATCAATAGCATAAACTGAAAGTATCTCCTAATACCTGTAGTGTTATTGGAGAACTTACCTGTAAAGTACTTGTAAATATTTTCCTTTTATGTGCTTAAGTGTTCATTTACACACTGCAGGGTTAGCAGTTTCTGACTGCCGTGTTTTCATTTCTTTTCTTTTCCCCATGGAGAAAAACGGTAAATGTTTTTATTGTCCCGGATGTTTTTGGAGGAAACTCATGGGCAAAACTATAATTTTGTTTCAAGAAAATAATTTATCTTTTTAAAGCTGTATATGATGTCATAATATTTATATGTATATAACTGTCTTTATACGGATGTCTTTTAGATATTTGTACTTAACTCAAGTGTATAGACAGTTCAGCCTTGACTTCAGTTTTCTTGCCTCAAAGCCGCTGAGATAACACCAAGAGATTAAAAGAGGGTGTTGTGCCTGGCGGGACCTTTTTGGTATAAAACCATGTCCGTTCTGCTGTCAGTTCATTTAATTCAGTTCAGTTCAAAGCTGGCTGGTGGAAAGACCCTATTTAGGAGTCGTTTCTATACGGTTGAAATGGTAGCAGATCTGTAGTTTTGTATTAACTGTTGCAAGGAACTAACATAGCGTTAAGGCCTGTAGAATGCATGTGAAATTACAACGTGTGGTGCTGCTTGCGCTAAGGATGTTGCTGAGGGTGTGAAATATGCTTTATAAATACTAAATGAAATGAGTACTATAAGAAATGGACTACAGGAAAATGGATCCATAGAACAGATTTGTGAATTTATGATTTGGAAAGACTTTTCTTTTTAAGATGTTGACTGGAGAAAAATGAGTACTTCAAATTAGCTTCCAAAAATTTACAGCATATGTGTCTTGAAAGGTCAGCATCAGCCAAGGTTTTGTCCAGACTTTCTTCCACATCTTCCATATAAAGAAAGTGAAGTGAAAAACTTAAGATATTTCTGAAAGAAACCCAACCCTGATGATTACTGCATACCCTATTTTTTACCGCTCCAGATTGGACTCCGTACAATTTTATTTAGGTCATTTAAGAGGTCTTAAATGTTTCTGAACATCTTATTCTTCATCAGGTAACGTACACTGTTTTAATCACCTTGTTTGTGAGTGTTCTGTAAAGGTTCTGTAAAGTTAGTGCTCACTAAAACTAGTCCCAAATCAAATCATTGCTTCTACAGTTCCTCAGGTCTCACTCAGCCAACAAAGAAAAAACAGGATTTATTTTATGGTTTATTTGCTGCTGGACGACAGCAAAATGAAAAGAATGGATTTATTTTTAGTTTTTCCTTCGTTTTGTGCCAGAAAGCAACCACCTGGATATGGAAGAGAGTCAGGACAAAACCTTGGCTGATACTGACCCTTCAACACATTACGAAATTGATCAGGCTTAACTTTTGATCTCTCTTCGGAGGGCAGCAGCGCGTGGACTTATCCCTACACTAATGCCCTCCCAAGAGAGAAAAAATGTTTTCGTTATTCGCAGCAAAGTGAGGATTTTAGTATAAATAACAGGAAATATCAAGTGCTTCCATGTTATGTTGTCTGGAAATGGCAATTCTAGGTAGACATCTCCTAATACCTAGAGTGTGTGCATGAGTGCCTTACCTTCTGAGCTGAGGTTGACCGGGGGTGGTGGTGGGAACCCTAGGGGGCTGGCAGTAGGGGAAGAGTTAATTCGGGAACCACGGGGGAAGGCACGGTTATGTTCCCTCTGGATCTCATTGGTGAAACGGTTGTTGACTGGAATGTTCTCCGGCACCACCTGCACCAGGGGCGGTACCACTGGCAGGTCCTGGCGGTTGAAAGTGCGCAAGCACTGCTCCTCCAGCGCATTGATCAGCACGGACTGGTTGTTGACCAGGCCAGCCAGCGCCGAGAAGCGCAGCTCCAGCTCCTTGTAACGCGAGGCCAGGCGCAGCATCTCGGAGGTGACGTTGAGGACGCGGTTCTCCAGCTGGGCCAGCTCCAGCGAGTTGTCGCGCTTGCGAATGATCTCGTGCAGCAGCTGCATGTAGAGCTGCGTCACGCGGGAGTTCATGTTGCGGCTCTCCTTGCGCAGCAGCTTCATCTCGCTCACCATGTTGCCGTCCACGTCCACCACCAGCTTCAGCGTCTCGATCTCCCGCTGCTGCTTGGAAAGCACCTCGCGCATGTTGGAGATGTCCATGCGCGTCACCCGGTCTTTGTCGGGCTCCGGCCCTGTGCTGCTGGCACAGATGGGCCCGGTTATCTTCTGCTGGGGAATGAGGAAGGTGTAGGAACATTTCTTGCTGTCCTCATCAGGCGCCCTTTTTCTCCGCAACAGTTTTCTCCCTGATTTGCAGTCCCCGAGGTCCCAGGCAGAAAGACAAAGCATTGCACACAGGCTCCAAGTCACCGACCTCATGGCTACCTCAGCTACTGGGCCTTGCTTTGTGTAGTGCTGGGAGGAATATATTCACTTTGAGGGAAAACCTGAAATGGAAAGTCATTTTTAACAATTTGTTTGACTCTTCAAACAGGGTTTATCATGCAACATTCAACATGTCTTTGATCCTTCTCCAGCAGTTCTCTAATTAATGCATGAATTTTCTGAAGATACTCCAGGTTCTTGCTGAGATCATCAGTGGTACTGGGATAAAAATTCTGGCTCATTTTTGCTCAGGAGACGAGTGTGGTAATTAATCCTGAAAAGAACAACAAATTGGATAGCTAAACATTGTTATGTATGTTTGGGACAGTTGACTGGCAATGTTGAAACCTAAGTGTGCAGTTAAGCTTTTGGACTGGTGTCTGAAAAACAGTCACACGTAGTGAAGGCTTGTGAACTTTAGTCTTTTGTCAACATGAAATAAATTAAGCTAGGATGAGAGAATCATGGACACTCAGTAGCAGCCTAGAAAAAATAACAGCTTTTAAGCTGGGAAATTGGGTCAAACGGAAATAATCCCTCTGGCTGCCTTGGAGAACATGACACCTGGCATAAACGTAACAGCTCAGATGTGCAGGCGCCAGCCTTCATGTTGATGTAATGACTTCGCCACCTCTTTTCAGCTGGAATTCAAGGGTTGATTTAAATTAGCCCTGACAGGGTATCAAATTTAAATGGACATGGGTATCAGAAACTTTGTCAAAAATCTTGCTTTCTTTTTTCAATACCGGATTAGTTTGGCTTTGCGCTTGGAGCAAACACCGTGCATATTCCAGACAGATGTTGCCCAGCCATTGAGCCAACAGAAAAGGAGGCAGTGTGGGATGGAATGAGGTTGGTTGTTGGCATCGATTCCCCGCTTTACAACATGGAAAGAGTGTTACAATAGTGTTCATAAATATATAACTGCAATGCTACTTATCTGATGTTTATTAATAGTAAGATGATTTATGTATTTGCTATAGGTTTTCCTTTAGGTCCACCAATATTCTTGGAGGATTTACAGTCCTATTTAATATTCTTATGTGTAAAGATTACAGGTTCATGGATATTTAATACTTATATAAAATATATTTGTTTTATTTTTTTTTTTTTTTAAGCGATTTTTTTTTTTTTTTTTTTTTTTTTTTTTTTTTCCCCCTCACTCTTCCCTTCTAAGTTGTCTTAAGAGATCAGGAAGTTTGGTAAATTGACAATCTTCCGTTCTTTATATTCACCATGACTCTTATCTGAATGTCTCAGTCCATGTTTTGAGATGGCATGTAATTAGCTACCATTACCATTTGTTCATGTTACTCCTGGTTTCAGAAAAACAAAGGTTTTTATTAGGGAAAGTTTTTTACTGATAATTTGAACCCCCTTTAATCTCCTCCACTCATTTTTCATAAGCAGGTTGTTAGTTCCATTCTTGGTGGTTGACATTGGCTGTTCACCAGACATTCTAATCACTGTAGTGTTTTGGGTCAATAGAGTTGTTAGTCCTTTCAGTTTCTCATTTTAGAAATGGATAGGCATGATTTAATTGCATGTTTCTCAGAAGTGCAAATCTGGCGCTGTCTCTTCTGATTTGTCTTGCAATTCCTGTCAGTGGCTGTAGGCAGCCTTGCTGGTGGGCCAAGCATGGCTTGAGTGGAAGAAGGGCAGGGTGCAGAACACACATTTGTGAGGACAGTGATCATAAGTGAAAGTCTTGCCTGGCCAGCAGATTCATTACAACCAGGCTTGAGGAAACGGGTATTTCTTTTCCATGGCCTAGGCTTGAATAGGATGGAAAACTACTTAAGGTTTGCCAAGATGCCTCATTCATTCACACGAAGAAAATAAAGGATCAAACTCCATTATCAACCATTAACATAGTGGCAGATCTAACTGGCTGATATTCTAAATAGATTCACAGTGTGTATGGTCAGCAGTATGGAGACTGACCCCAAGATGAATCACCTTTCCCAGACTGGATTCTAACAAATGCTGTATGAATAATCTCTGGTAAATTCTATTGTATACTGCTAAAAAAATGTGGACAGGTGTTGGCAAAGTTATAGTATTGTTAGTCTCCTAAACAAACACAAGTATATTCATACAGCCTGGCTTGCGTTCCTGAGAAACTGATCTAAAGCACATGTAATGTAAATGGGTCTCCCCCCTTTTATAGGCTATGAAATTAAAAGTTCTGTTGACCCAAAGAAAAACCTGTGCACCTGGAACACAATTGGGACTTAACGCAAAACAAACATGTGAAAAGCATGTGGGTTCTCAGGCCAAACACTGAGTGCTCACTGCAACGACATGGAACATATGTGACGGCGTATGTTGCGTATTTCCTGACTCCCAGCAGTTTGCTTTTAAGAAGTAATGACAAACAACATCAGTTATTGCTGCTTGCTGCTCTTTTCTAATTTCACAAATGTAAATTTTTTTTTTATACGTTATGTTATTTTACATAGATTCTATTTTGCAATAATATGTGACATCAGTACACATTTTTGTAAAGTGGCACTTTTTAATTAGTCTCAGTATTTAAAGTATAATAAAAATATAACGGGATCAATAAGAAAAGACTGGTTTAAGAGCAACTCCAAGCTTTCAGAAAAAAAAGATCCCACATCTGGATTTCAGATTTGTATAAGATGACGCCAAACCTATTTAAGCACAACATGTTTATAGATTTAAAATAAAGCAGGAAGTTTGCATTAAATTCTACCACGGTATAATTTGCTGGACCCTCCTTGTCTCGTCACAAGATATGTATTTATTAAATCGTATGCAAATGGATAGCTATGCCTCAGTGTTAAACATCTTAATGCGTGGGAACACGATAATAGGAATTATGCTAAACTTTGATGTCAAAAAGTATACTTAATTTAAACTTTGAATTGAGATCTAAACTGCGTGGCAGACACATGTTAAAAATTACAAACATGGCCAGGACAGGGCATGAGTCACGACTTGGAGTTTCCTAATCTAAGTACTGAATCTGAGTTCTCTTACTCATATCATGAAAAATTACAAATAAGGTGGATTTTGTTTTCCCCATAAAGTAGCTAAATATTCTAGATGGATTTCCTGTTTTTAAATTTTCATTATGATTCTCTTCTTTGAAATTGGCAGCAGTGGAAGTCAGTATGGGCAGACTTATCCTCAGGTGTGATTTGCTGTGAATATTTGAAATGAAAATCCCAGGAATTTTTGCAGATTTATTAAGACTGGAGCCAATGCTCAGGAAATTATGTGCTGCTGTGATGAATGTACCCAAAGTGGAAACGACGCAAAAGGCATGAGTTGTTACTATACGAATCTACAATTTTTCCATTCAATGAGTTCTCAAGCATTACACTTGTGTAATGCTAATGACTACAAACCAAAGTCGGCCAAAGAGCTTGCCAAAAATCTCCTTCCTTGTAGTCTGATATTATTCCTTATTATTCTTTTTTTTTGGAAGGGGGAGGGGTGTTTTTAAAGTGCGTAATTAAGCAAATTTTTCAATCCAATTTCACTCCTGGATCAATTGGTCATTGTGGTTTAAAAAAAAAAAAGCCTATGCGTTGAGACCCCCCCTGTCGATCTGAATTGGTGCCTGTGGAGCCTCTTTCTGGACCCCGCCCCTGCACATAGTGTGCTGTGAAATACAGAACCATGCCAAGCACAGAGGGGAGTTTGTGTGGATCTAAGGAGGGTGTATTCCTAGCGTATAATGTGGGCTGCTATCTGAATCTGGCGGGTGATAGAAAGCTGCTGTAGAAGCGCAGTGTACAAGGCTGGCTCCCATGGGCCACCATATTCACTGGACAGATCACTGCTTGAACAGGCCAGTTCTTTGGAACATTCTTGGTGAGACTACGCAGAGAGGAAACTAATCGTGTCCAGTGCGCTTGCAAAGCTTTTCTTACCTGCAGGGGATTATGATTGATTATTCTTTCAATTGCTCTTTCAATCAAACTCATTTTGAACCAATTTGGTTTACATGAAAATATATTTCTCCTAACACTATGTTGGTATGATGAATATATGCTATGTAATAGTCAGTATATTATTTTGACATATGATTTTTTTTATGGATATGACTATTGTCCAGATATTTTCCTAGTCACAACACTCTCATTTATACATACATAATAGTGGTCATTTTAAAATGAAAAATGCAATACTCTTGTAAGGCCCCAAAAAAGACCAGTATCTATTGTGCCGATGTGTGCAGCTCTCTCCTTCCAAGCTCTGCCCATTACTTAAGAAATTGTCAATTTTTTGGTCTTCGGTTGTCATGTTTACTTTTGTTGCTACTTAATTTTTTCTTGCTCTCAGCCTAAAGAAAGCTTTTTTTCCCTAGGTGTTTAGTTGGTGAATTGAATAAATTAAGTCTCAAAAGTGTTTTAGATGGCCAAGTACATCTATAATGTCAACCCCCCCTCAAAAAAAATTCCTTAACAAGGAGCCTGTGTTTTGTCAGCTATTGAGTTCTTGGATGTGACCGCAACTAGTCCCTTCAGTATCGATTCTGCAGGATAATAAGGTGTACTTTATGTTGGAAGAGAAATGTGAAGACCTTTCCCCCCTCTAGTGAATGCTACTAAAACTCTTTAACACATGTTTCCAATTAGCCAACTGTGGAGGGCCTTGGTTTTCCAAAGCAAAGGACGGACAATATTCTTGCCTCAATCTGTTAGATGGCTACAACCTTGGTGGGTATAGTTTAACTGATTTCAGTGCAGTTGATTTTCATTATAAAATGGAACAGATCTATGCAAGTGCTATGCAATGTTCCTATGCAATTCCCTCCAAATGAACATTTTCCCCCTTAGCCAGTCAAACACTTATTAAATTAACAGATTTATTTAGTTTTGTTAATCACTAGTAAACATGGGGATGAATTCCTCCCAGTGTGGCTGGGCCACTCGGACAAGGCGCTCCTGAAATGAGCATCTCCCGTGTGTGTTCCACCCTGGGCTGTGGTTGGGGAACAGTTTGGGTTTTGGGGAAACTGGTGACTGGAGACCTGTGTGTCTGTGTTAGCAGGGCCAGTGTGAGGTTTGCCAGGTGGGATCACCAGGGATGCGACTTGTCTCATTATTTGCAACCACGAAAACCAGGGGAGGTTTTCCCCTTCCAAAGTGAACCCTGACATCCAGGATTTCTTTCACCCCTAAAGACGCCTGCGTGGGCAGAGTGATCTCTCTTTACATTCTTTCCCTCTCAAGTTTAAAAACAAATGTTATTTTATTCATTTCACTGCAGTGGGTGCAACCACTCAGTTTTAGCCAGCAAAACAGTTGTTTGAATAGATGTAACATGGCCTACAATCAGTTTGAATAGTAAGTGAAAAGCATTGACTTAATTATGTTTTGACTTCTTGGTAGCAATAGAGATGGCTTGTTGCAGTTGGGAAAGTACCTTATTTTTTTTTGACAGAATTGCTGCGCATTGATTAAATAATGACCACTTCCAGTGCCTTCTGGCTACAAACAGCTTTGCTACTTTGAGATCTTTAGTCTGTAACCTTTTGTCTCATTAGTGCAAATCTCAGGAGAAATTTGATAGGGGAATCTGCCTTTCGGTTGCCATCTTTTAAATTAATCCCTTGGTGACAGTGCTCAGGCATTACTTAATTCTGTGTGCATAGTGCAGTTCATGTCGTCTTATGTAGACATCATCGTAATCTGTTTTAGGACCCTAGGCGGGTGCATCTCTGCGAACTCCATTTGGTGAACCATTTGCCAAACTTTTACAATAAATGCTCTACAAAAGTACAAAGAAGAAATTCCTCTTAATTTCCATTCACGAGAGGTTCAGCATCGATTGGAGTTGGAGGCACATCATTGGTTGACACAATCGGCTGATGACACAAGCTGGATTTCAACCAGCGAACTCATAGGACTGATTCACCTGAGCCGTCGTGTTATAATAATTTAAAAAACTCTCAAACTACTTTAACAATTAATCTTGCTCATTATTTCTTTGAACCCCAGTTGCAATGTTTGAGAGAGTGTACGTATGAGTAGAATGAAATCCTGCAATCATTCAATATTTTTGCTGTCATTTTGGTTGTTACTTTAAACGGTTCCAGGGAAGAGTTTTGGATTCACTACTTTTGCCTCTGTAACAAGGCTTTGTGAATATGACTTAATATTTGGAGTTGATGCATCCATAAACTGAAATTTCTCTCTCACAAGGTATTTTGACGATGATTATAACAAATAAAAAACACATTATTTGTTATGTCAAAATGTATGTTCCAGTGTTATTTGCTAAAAGCTTGCCACACTGCATGCCAAGGAATAACCAAATATCCTTAAATATGAAATGTATTGATCAAGATTCTGCTCTGAAGTGAAGCAAATACAGATGACTATCCATGAGAATAGCCTGTGGTTCTCCTAGTGTGTTTTGTCAACCAGCTTTCAGTGATTTATTTATTATTTCTCTTTTTTACACTTTTGTAGCTCTAACCGTTACTAAACATTTCAGTCTGTACCGAAAGCTGCCCTGTCACGGCATGCCGCTCTTTCCTAAAAGCAGCTGCAAACCCTGCCCCAGACTCCTGATGCCGGTGGCAGCGGAAGGAGCCGACGTTAAGAGAGGGAGGGAGGGATGCACGTACCTCTGGCTGTGTACAAGACCGGCGTGGATCTGCACCCGCGACCGTCTTCACTCCGCTTGGACTGTTATGGGCAGGGTCTGCGGCAGTCGCATGCTGTCACAAGGTCCTGTCGTCTGAGTGCGGATGTATCCCGTTTCCTTTGTCCAGCGATGGGCCTGCCGGGGGACTTATGTTGTGGTCACTGGCCACTGTGCTTAGGTCATGGCTGTGGGGTCGGGCACATGCACGGCGCAAGAAGTTCTAGCAGAATGAGCTGCGGACAGCTGATGGGTTGTGTTTTTCACAAAGGAAAGAATGAGGGTTTTATTTTTCCTTTCCCCCCCCCCCTTCCCCTTCTCTCCTTAAGGTTGGGACTGCCCAGCCCACCTCTGATGTCACTCGTGCTAAAAAGGAGACAAAATAACATAACTCCTCCTAAAGTTTCACATCCTAGAAAGTCCCTGCCTTCTTTTTTTTTTTTTTTAAAGAAAGAAAGAAGAGGGGGAAAATGTAACTGCGCTCACACAAGGAGGGCCTGTGTGGAGCTGGGGGAGTGTGGGCAAAGGGGACTGTTTTCTTTCTAGGGAGAGGTACAGATTGGAGCCTTTTTCGGGTCACAACTGGAATTTTGCTGCTGTTGTACTAGGGGGCAGTGCATATTTACAGCCTTTCTTTAATTAGTCAACTCAGTTACTCGTGCAATTACATTTGGATAGGTGTTACAAAGGATGTTAATGCATTACAGTTTAGTTACTTTGAGGTTCTTAAGTCAATTGTTTGTATTTGTTTTAAAATTATTTTGTTTGAGTAAGTGTTTTATGAAAGAAAATATTTAGATTTTTCCATACTTTAGTTTAAACATCCTGGCAGCAAAACTAACTTTACTTTAGATGGTAGTTTTATTTATTTTTAACATTTTCTTTTGTCTGTAAAGTTTGGAGTTTGGTTTGTCTGTATTCCATGGAAAATTATGCACAATTCTAACTATCTCAACTAATCGACTTTAAAGTGTAATAGAACTGTATGGTGTGCCGTACTCCTTAAAACAGGAGTAACTGTGTTTCAAACAAGAGAAAATTTATGTTAGGGACTGTAGGTTTAGGCCCCAAGGCTATTGAACCCTATACACTACCACAGTCTCCAGCAGCTTAACCCTAACTGTGCACCTCACTCTATGTACAAGGTGCACCCTGAAAAGTGAAGCTGCCAAGTGAGAGCCTGTGTCGTCACTTTAGGAAAGTACTTCCCTTCAGGAAATCAGCTACTATTAATCTGGATGCTCGTCTGGATGATGTTATAGTTCAGAGAAAGCGTTTTTTGTAAGCTTTTCTGTTGGCCATCTGAAGTACACTATTGTGAACAATTGGCCAGGTTGGCCAACTGTGGCTTGGCAGCTCTTTGACTCTGCTGTTTGGGTCGTCGTTGCTTCTGTTGTTTATGTCTCATAGACCACTTCCAAGGAGCTGTGGAAGAATTATCGAGAGATAAACCATGATCTTTTCAAAAAGGCGTCACAATTTTGGCAGTTTTGATGTTTTACAGTGAACATTTGCTACAGCTTTGAGTCTTCTGTAGAAGTGTTCTTGCTACATGACAATGATGGTACGTTTTTTTAAATATTTTAAATGGCTTTAAGAATCTACCTTACAATCAGATTTTGCTTTTTTAAAAATGTATAATTACAGTCAATAAGTTCGGTTTTACAATTGATTTTTCAATAAGAACTAGACAGACTGAAAACGGAAAATACAATTTTCAAGTTGTATTTTTGTAAAGAATTTCGCAAAAATAACCTTTGGCGTTACTTAAAGGGACAAAACTAATGTGGCAGCAGTTTTATAATGACCTTTCCTTATAAGGGTATTGATAAAAAAAATTGTGTGCATTGTTTCTGCTTACAAGCCATACTGTCATCTCCTAGCCAGTCTTGTGCAATGACTAATGGTTTTGCATGCTGAGAGACAATTACTGTTTTTTATAGTGTTTTGTATCTCCGGGAGACCTCATGGGACTGGAATGTAGTTGTTTATGGATGGAAGATGCTGTGCAGGGTCTTAACTGATCACCCGCCCCGGTCAGGCCCTGGAATACTCCAGAGACAGATTGGGTCTGTCCTAATCCTGTTTATCTTACTGACCACATCTATGAAAGACTTTGCTTGTTCAATAGCTATATTTAGAGATCATCAGTTCTCATTGTGGTCTGTACAAAAAAATGTTTTGAGCGGTGGTCAGGCATTTAGAACAAGGCTTTGGAGTGCTTAGTATTTATAGATATTTTAACGTGTAAATTGATTTAATTAATTCTGCCCTTTAATTATGATAGACAAGCAAGGTGGAATGAAAGTCTACATTTTTTGAAGACTTGCTTATTTTTGGTGAGCAGATACTAGGTTTTGTGCTAGCAGTGGTTTGAAGTCATGATGATTTGTGTTTCTTCTACAGGAATGTATTTGTCAGACCTGACCTACATTGACTCTGCTTACCCCTCCACCGGAAGCATCCTGGAGAATGAACAGCGCTCCAACCTCATGAACAACATCCTGAGGATCATCTCTGACCTGCAGCGTTCCTGCGAGTATGGTAAGCACTGATTCTTCTCATCTCTTGCACCCAAAACATGGAATGACCCGTCTGCTGCAGTCAGACTGTTAGATGCATCCCCTGTCTTCAAGAGGAAACTAAAACTCATTTCTTCCAACAGCGCCTTGAACCACAACCTTGAAATTCCCTCTACAAACTGTGTGCTTGTTAATGAAGCCTAGAATTAATGTTTTTGTTCTATATAGATTTTTATAATGATTTTGTATGTAATCTCCTTAGGAGCACTTATCTTTGTACCTTCTAGCAGGAATTTTCAAAAGGACATGGTAGCTCACTATAGAAATATCTATTTTCCCCTTAAAACTTTGGGATTATGTACATCGCTCTGGATAAGAGCGTCTACTAAATTAATAAATATGTGCAGTGCTCCTCTGCTCCCCTGTTTCTAACACTTCAACTCCTCTTCTGTTCCAATTTCTGCAGATATACCAGTACTGCCTCATGTCCAGAAGTATCTCAACTCTGTCCGATACATTGAGGAGCTTCAGAAGTTTGTAGAAGATGACAACTACAAGTTTGTACTTCTCATGAGTCTTGATTCTGATGCGTTCAGATGCAGGTTTTTATTTATTTTATAACCCTTCCAGGATGATGTTTATCGCATCCAAATGTTTTCGATGTCACTGCTTGGAAGAATGTTTTTAAAATCTGGTCAGTTGTCCACTGATGAATTTCGCAACTACCAATGAAGGTTAGCGCACCAGGCATCAACTAGATTCTGATGTATTTCTGTTAGGTTGTCCCTAAAGATTGAGCCAGGTACCAGCACCCCTCGCGCCACTGCTTCCAGGGAGGACCTTTTGGGTAGGATTTCTCGTTGGTACCTTCTAGATTTCAGTTGTCCTGTTTGTTGATTTTTATATTAATTAATTTTATATTAATGTCCTTTAAACAGCAAAAAAGCACTGTTTGCCAAGTGTCAAAATCTGTGCTTGAGTGATGGTAGCAAGCCTAGGAAATGTGTTACAAGGAATGTTGTTGTTTTGGGACTGATCTCTTCCCTTAACCAGGTTCGGATGCATCAGCCTCTCCCCTTTGTGGTCGCAAGGGTAGTGCTGCAGAAGGGGCTCTGGGAAAAGTACCACCCACCCCCCCATCACCACGCAATCTAATTTCCTATGGACACAGGAAGTGCCACAGCCTGGGATACAAGTCAGTACATGCCACTTAAGTCATTGCACAAATGTAATCACCCTAGCAAAGTGCAAACTTTACATTTTTTTTGAAGTGACCTCAAAATTAATCATAGTTATTTTTTATGGACCAAGTTTGTCCTTGACATCAAGGACAACATTTGAACATTTGTCTGTGTTTTTAGTACTCCACATCCATAAGCTGACCCTTCTTATTGATTCCTTACCTAGCTTCATCCACAAGATGAACACACCGGAATTTAAGAGCGCTACCTTTCCGAATGCAGGCCCCAGACACCTGCTGGACGATAGTGAGATGGAGAGTCAAACATCCAACCGCGGCCATGCAGAGAGTTCGACACTGTCCAGCGGAATTTCGCTAGGTTAGATCCTCCCACCGTCAATCTTCAGATCTCGGAAATTTTTCCCCTCGACTTTCCTGAGCTAGACGCTAGCATGAGCATTTGCACATGACATTACTCTAACCCTCCCGCTAACAAACGGACCACGGCTGAAACATGAATTTTTTTGTTTTGTTTGCAGGGAGCAGCGAAGGCTCAGAACTCAGTGAGGAAATGTCCTGGCCAGCCTTTGAAAGGTGAATGCATGCAGCTCTAAATACAGGTGTAAGCTGTTGGTGGTCTACGGTGCCTGTGTGGGTGCATGCTGTGGTAACTATTGTCAAGGTCAGTAGGGTGTCTCTGAGAAGGACGTCCCTTGGTGTGTTGAGCATAGTTCTCAGATGTGTCGCAGAGACCCCCTCCCCGCCCACCCTCCTCCACTGATGTGACATGCACTGTGTGCTGTACTGTGCCGTAAACCACGTATCCTGAAATCCAACAGGAACCGCTTCTATCATTCTCTTGGCCCAGTTACCAGGGTGGCCCGAATTCCTTACAGAGGAGTCCTGAAACCCAGCAGGTACCGTGCCCACCCCCTGGCCCCCACTGGGGACCATTGGTGTGTAGTGGTAGTCTTCCTCGTATTGCAGTCCGGTGGTGGGCTAATCTTTGACTCCTTTGTGACTCTGCTGCACACAGTCTCCTGCTTATGTGAAGGAATGAGTGCCATTTCCTTCTCTTTCTCTGTCACTCTCCTGCGTGATTTCTCAGCTGATTTTGACCCTGAGTGATGTGACTGTCATCAGGTGGCTGTTTGGGGAACAGACAATTGCTGCTAATTGAACCACTGTTCAGTAAACGCAGCCCAACAATGAAGACAGGACATGTGCATTTAAAGCACTATTCCCCTGAGGAATTATTTCACCCAAAAATCAGGGTTGAATAATCATCTAAATTAAGACATCACATTTCTGTCTCTGATTTCCATTATTGATTTTCATTTTACTATTAATGTAATAATATTGTGATTATTAATTATTAGATATTTATTATTTCAAAACTTTAATAAATTTATAGAAGTATGTTACGTTTGGATCATCAATAGGCCTTGAAAGCCTGCTTTCAGTGCAATGCAGTGTGTATTAGAAGGAGTGGTGGGGGAAGATCAGGCTAGAGACAAGATTATGTAAAGAAGGATTCTGTGTAGTGTGCTGTTGGGGTTACAGTGAGAAAAGTGAGAAATTTTACGGCTGGAGCTGGGTGTGAATTTACAATTACGTGTGAGTTTCAGCATAAAACTGATTATTGCCATAGAAAAAGAATACCTGAAATTCCCTGGCTCCACTAATATAACCCTTCCTGGATGCTGTTTGTCACATTCAAATGTCTTCGATGTCACTGCTGAATTGGATGAATGTTTTTCAAATCTGGTTGTCCACTGATGAATTTCTACCAAAAGAAGATCTCCTCGCCACTCTGGGTGATTGGATCCACACTGTTTTGGATATATACGTATTAAAATCCCTCTTGCTCTCGACTGTGTTCATGTCTGCATGGACGGCACCGCACCGCACCGCACCTCTCCCACCTCAGTTCAGCTGAGTCTGAGGAGCTGGCTGTACACCTGTACCCAGGAGCGGTCACCGTGCAGGGCGTGCTGCGCCGCAAGACCCTGCTGAAGGAGGGGAAGAAGCCCACGGTGAGCGAGTCATCTGTCCTGCAGCATGGACTCCATGTGCTAGTCCCAGTCTCAGCCGGCTAGTTTCCTAGAGCCAAGAACAGACACAGCTTGGCAGAAACCATGTTAACAAGGCCTAGATCAAACGCTGGATGAGACTGACATTTTTATTTGATAAATCTTTGGATCTCATTAGATTCTTTCTTCATATCTTTTTCTCTCTCAATTTATGGTAGCGTCAGATTTGACCATTATTTACAAAAATCGAAATAGTTATTCGTTTGCTACTCCAGGTGGCGTCATGGACAAAGTATTGGGTGGCCTTGTGTGGAACCCAGCTTTTCTACTACCCTGCCAAGTCTCTGAAGGCCACAGAAAGAAAGCATGTGAGTTATCTCGCAATAATGCATCCAACAAATGAATTGGTTCTCCCTCAAACATTGAAACATGAAGATTTGCTTTCTATTTTCTAAATAATTTTTTCTGAACACCAATTTGACAGCTGTCAGGAAATTAATGTAAACAACAGAAACAAACAAGAAACCCAAACAACTGGTGCAAATGATAGACTATTGTTGTAATCAGCAATCAAGCCTGGTGTTGCTGTTATTGTCAGAAGCAGCTGTTTGCCCTAATTGAATTATGTGGACAAGTGACATCACTCTTCCCAGCAATCATCTGGCTTGGTAATGGGCAGCATATGGCAGTTCCAGCCCTGCCAGCTGGACAGACAGTAGCAGTGTCAGACCATCTCGGTTGTCCATCTCGGGCCAGGGTGAGCCCTTCCATTGCAGTTAAACTAGAGTGTGGTGTGATACAATCAATTTGGATTGAGACACTTCCGAAGTAGACAAATTTGTGTGAAATAGTGTTGCAGTAGTCGTATAGTTCACCGTCAACGGTAAGCTTTTGTTGTAATGTCTCATCGATCAATGTGAAGGGTCAACGAGAGTGACTGTTCATGGCCTGTTGTCCTGTCTTTTGTGGTAGTTCAAATCCACTTCCAGCAAGAGTACTTTGGTGGTGGGCTGGATGGCAATGATGGCTGACGATCCAGAACATCCTGACATCTTTCTGTTAACGGACTCTGAGCATGGTGAGAGCGACTCCGTTTCAAGATGCAGTAAAACTCAAGGAGTTATTTCTTTCTCATTTTAAGTTGTCACTTACTCACTCACATTGGGATTTAGAAGACTGCTCTTTGTGCTTCAAGAAGCATTTTTGGGCTGTTAGAAGAGGTATGTTGTTGTTTGGATACTTTCTTGTATCGCCGTGGGCTTTTTAGCCTCTTGGAACGTTTATGGCACTCGGACGCGGCTGTAGGTTGTAGCCCAGCTGTGAAGCCTTTGTTTAACCTCTGTAATGGAATACACTGCAATTCACTCTTCAGTTCTCTGCTTCTCATTATTTTTAACTCTACTGGGCCCATCATAAGGAAAAGTTAATAAAGCTATATTCGTGTGTGTGTGTGTGTGTATATATATGTATATATGTATGTATATGTTTTATATGATATTATAGTCTGAATATTTTCATAAAAATATTAATAAATTCCATATGTTAGAGGAGTAGATGAACTGTTTAGATTTCATTATGTGGTTTTCAGGCAATTCTTACAAGTACCAGGCTGGGAACCGCACAAATGCTCTTCTGTGGTTCAAACATTTGAGTGCAGCATGCCAGAGCAACAAGCAGCAGGTAGGATCCTTTATGGGGGATTGGCTGTGGTACCCCACAAGGCTTTCTGCCTCTGATCCCTCACACATCCTTGTTAACAATCTAACCTGAATCAGCTTTGATTGTAGTCAGACATTATTATTATTAACATTATTTCGGATAAGAAGTGACATGCCCACTTTGGTAAAAAAGCATACATTTATCGAGTGAACATGATCGTGCAATACAGCCTCATGTAATTAAAGGGACCAATGCTAATACTCACTGACAAAAAAATATTGTTCCATTCGTCAAGATTACAGTTCTTAATCTTGAATCTGTCAGGATTCCAACTTGTATGTATTTGTTTATTTTGTCTGTATAATATTTTTATTTACTATAGAATTGTGAAATCTTCTTGGCAGGTTCCAGCAAACTTGATGTCTTTTGAATGAGTGGTTTTGGAGAAGAAAGGGAGAGGAAAAGGAGTTAGATTCCGCATTTGTGGGGCCACTTCACTGCCATTAACCCTAGTCTCACTGCCCCTCACATGCCGCTGTTGCCTTAAGGAGGGAGGAGCCTAAGTGTGTGAGGAAACATGACAAGCACAGTGCACCACCAACGGAATTTCCTGTGGAACAGGGGCCCGCATCGCTGAAGAGCTTCTTCCTGCTCACTCTCAGATCGTTTTGTTCTCTATTCCCTCTTTAGTGGCGGCACTTCTGAACTTGTGAAGTGCGAGCTATGAATTGGGATCCATCTTCCTTTGTTACCTCCTTGTACGGAGTAGCTGGACCGTACCTGTTTGTATTACTGCCCCCCCCCCCCCCCCATCAACGTCCACTGGTTGCAAAAACGAAACATTTTCTACTGGGGTCAGAAGGGCTGGTGTACGTCTGATGTCTCCCACACACCTGAAACTGAACTTGCTGCTTGTATAGTATAATCCTTGCAGGCCATATTCATCACATTAACTCTTCCTCTCTTTGTGAAAGGGCAACTTAATCATTCCCTCATACGTCCATCCCCTTCACTTGTTCTAACCAAAAAAGGGCTTTGATTCTCAGTAACGTACCATTCTAGTTGGAAAGGTTCTTTCACCGTCGCTTGGAATTCTTGAGTAGATCACCTTTCCACCCTTTCACAATTGATTATTGATTAGAAGATGCATGGAACATCCATTTATGATATTGGGGCAACCTTTGAGTTGGGTTTTGCAATTTCACTAAGAGCAGCAGCTATTCTCACAGTCCCCAAACCCCTGAGACGTGGTGTCTTTCCACATATATTGTTCCAATACTAACAGCACTACTAACGCGTTCAATTCAGTCTTAACTGTTATGTTGACCTGATCACCTGTCTATTTTGTTTCCAACACTACACTATACATATGATGGTTGTAAGAGAAACAAGTTATTAAAGACGTCAGTGTTTTTACTCCTGCTTGTCTCTCACTTGGATACAGGCAGCCAGATTGAGTTCAAGCTCCAGTGTTAACAAATCCTTCCTCTGTATCAGCAAAGGATTGGCAACTAAACAGCACACACTCAGCAGCAAAAGAACACACTCGGCAGCAACTAAAAGCTTTGTAAAGCTATTTATAATCCATACTTATTTTAAATATGTGTATGATATATTTGCTGAATGTCTTGTGGATTGAAATTGGCAGTATTACTGCGGCAAAATGAATTGCACATGTTTAGGTAGGTATTATTTGACTGTTACATTTGTGTGTTTGTTTTTTATTATATAAATTTCATTTAAATTCTCGTCTTGTTTGCAGTATTAGACATTTTTGCCCTGATGTTAGTGGACACAGTATACTGTGGAGCATTGTTGTTCCCTTGGTCATGGACACAGGTTTGGCAGGAAAGTTAGTTGTTTTGTTTTTTTGTGTGTGTTGTGCACTCTGAATTTATTTCCCTGGGAGCGCAGGTATTAAATAGAAAATAAATCAGAATATATTTTTTTGAATGTGGGGTTATTTTTGATATTGAAAGGCACAAAGTCTGTAAATTTATCACTACAGGATGTGTCATGAATTTGTCACAAGGTTGAAGATATATTGACCAGGGTGAAGTTTACTTAGGCCATTAACAATCTGTATTGCATGTTGTTTCTTCGTACATACTAATACATTTACAGTACCAGAAGAAATTCTTCAAAGTATTCCTTTTGGACAAAATGTCAGTCGTTATAAGTTAAGAGGATACTCTCACTCTCTTTTTCGTGTGCGCGCGCGGGGACACTGTTTCAATATGGACTCTTTGCTTTGGAGTGATCTGGAGAGATTGACACAGCCGTGTAGGTTGTGTAGGTTGTGTAACTTATTTTAATTATTTGTTTTGCTTTTCCCGTATTGTCTTTTCAGTCAATTCTATGATCCTTTTTTGGAACACGAATGGAGGTTTGTCTGATGGCATGGTACTATCTCTCAGCTAGTGCTGAATGGCCCCGATTAGTAGAGGAACGGTTGGGAGTGAGTGGCAAGGTAGGCAATGTAGTAGTAGGAATAGAATAAAAAGGGAAGTTACACTCACAATGATAGTGTTTGTGTGTATAAGCACATACCGGTGCAAATATATGGGTTTCTGTAAAGTTTCAACTAGCAAGCCTTTTAGCTCACGTCAGTGAATGTCATAGACTAGCGAAAAAATAGAATCGGATCATTCTTGTGGTTAATGAGTAGTATTTATGCTTTATAAAGAATAATTTTGTAAGATGGAGAGCAACTGGCATCTAACTCATTTTGATTTGCAGTAAAGTCTGATGGATGCAGTCATGCAGAGTTTGAAATGACATATGGATATCTTTACTTTTGGTGTTTTGGTCTGAAATGCCAACCTGCACTTCCAATTGATTTAAATGCGTTTACTACTGGGAAGGAAAGTGTTTTGTAAGATTTACCAACTAGTCTCTTCTGCTTATTTGAAATGGGAGCCAGGTGCCTTATGTGGTTTGGACAGACATTACACATGCTCTATATATTTCTCTTCTCTTTTTGAAGCCTAGTACTACATGCTGTGGGCTTTCTGTAGTGTGCAGTGAGTGCCCGTTAGCAAAATCTTTTATGTCTTTTTTTTAAAGGCTGCGGAAAAAGCAAAGGGTCAGAACTTGCAGTAAACGGTTATACATTACCAGTTGAGGCAGTTTATTTTAAAATCACAACACTTACGTCACTCCTTGGTTGTGGTTCACTATTAAAAAACAAACGGGTGCTGAAGTAAAACTAACCCTTTCAGTTGTGGGGGGGGGGGGGGCTTTACAAGCAACTTTTGATCACCAAGGAGCAGCAAGAGCCTATCTGCAGATGCTCATCTCGCATAATTTCCAACTGCACAATCTTTGCCTTGTGATTAATGGGATGCACATTTTCAACCCGTCTCCGGCGCTAAAAACAGCAGCGCAGACCAGCTGCACCCTCTCACTGCAGTGCTGTTTATTACCTACCTTGCTCCAATAATTTGTGTGTTACAACCAGCTTATACTTAAGGGATAGAAATGTATTTGCCTTATTGCAAATTAAGTTGAAATATTAGTGTATGAAGTAATTCATGTTCTCACCACACACACAAAAATTATTGAACCAGAAATGCGCTTTGATATCACATACTTAGTTGTCGGTGTGTTTGTTGTAGTAACTAACTTTATGGGGACAGTAGTATCATTTGGATATTCCATAACTAATGCTTTACTGTTTTGGGATGTTATTGAATTTTGAATGTTAAAACTTTTTGTGAAGTTTATACTTTGTGACCCAAGTTTACAATCTTTATATATTCTGGTGCACAATGACTGATTAACGGGGAAGAGATGCTTTTTAAATGAGTCTCATATTGATGTGTTTGTTAGTATACCACTGAATGAGAGAAAATGTCCAACTGATATCAGTCATCTGGGTTTGGATAATGGGGATAATGGTTATAATATCAATTTATTTAGTGTAACCTGGAAATTGATGATTGTTTATGAGCTTGAAATAATTTGACAAAAACACTGGAGTGGTGATGGCCAATAGTCTATTGTGGATGTGACATGAAGTGTGTCTGTGCCATCCCAGTGAGCCTCCAACTCCTCTAGAAGTCTCCCACCCCATAGCTGATTACATTTGGCTCTTTCTACAGGCTATGTGGGTCAAGCAAGCACTATGACCTTTGACCTGAGTGATGTGCTTCTTGGCCCAAATGAGTAAATGCAGCATTTTATTTCTCCCTTTTTTCTGTTGGTTCGTTTTTAGTTTTTTTTAAGACAATGTCAACAAAATTGACGTGAGTGAGGATGACTAACTGTGTATGTCGAGTGTGAAAGCTGTGAAAAACTATGTATGTACACATAAGCTAAAGTTTGAACACTTTAGGTACTGACTTAAGCATAATCTTTACTACTGAAATAAAACTGTTTGGATTATTAAGTTATTGTCTCTGAATTATTCTCCTGTTTAACACTGGCCTGTATGGGTGGATGGCATGAAAGCAGTTAATCTAAACGTACCATCTGGAGTTTGCCGTAAAGCATGCCAGTGACTCAGCTGCAATGTTGTAAATGGTTTTGTGGTCAGAAACCAAGATTGAGTTTTGGACAAAAAGCTACCATGTGTAGTACAAACAGAACACTGCCCATGCCTCAAGACACACCATCCCTTCTGTGAAGTGTGGTGGCGGCAGCATCTCGTTGTGGGGGTGCTTCTCATCAGCAAAGACTAGGTATCTGGTAAGAATTTAATGAAGAATGGATGGAGCAAAATACAGGGCAATATTTCCAGATAACCTGCTTCAGTCCACTAAAAAATGTAAGGTGGGGGGAGTAAATTCCTTTCAACAAGGCGATGATTCCAAGAACAAGGCTAAAGCATCATTAGACGTAGATGAAGAACAAAAAGGTGAATGTCCTATAGTAGCCCAGTCAAAGGTCTGATCTCAATAACGTTGGGAATCCAACCAATATGAATAACCTGGATAAAATCTGCCAAGATGAAAGAGCATTCCATATTCTGTATATTTTGCATACCCCAAAAGACTTAAAGCTGTTATTGCAGTGAAAGGTGGCACTACCAAAAATATGTGGTGGTTTCATACTTATGCAAGCAATATATTCCTGTTTTATATTTGTCATACATATTTTTTTCCTAAATTAAAACAATGTCACCTTACAATAATTGATTTTGAGTTTTGGTGTTAAAATAAAGGATCAAATGGAAGAGAATTTTGATTTATCATTTGCAATTCAGCACTATGAGAGTCAGGGGTCTGAATACTTTTGCAGGGTAATGTGTGCATATATATTGTAAATAATTATTCTTGTTTTTGCGTTCAATACATCTAAACTTCTCATTTAGTTTAATCCTCCATTATAACTGTTGGATGTTTTCATGAATGGAAGTATTTTTTGTCTCCTGAACAGGCATGTGCAACTCATTTTAGGAGTAGCTACATATACTTCATTGCATTGTTTCTCAACCCTGGTCCTGGGAACCCAGTGTATGCTCGTCTTTGTCCTATCCTAATTCTTAAGAAGTGTGATGTATAAACATGATATAGGTGTGTAAAGAATCTCCTATGCTTTTTGTTTGACGTTAAGGAAATACCGTGCGTACATAATGTATACTCAAGAGCAGCTGTTCAATTAATTACATTTCCCAAGCTTTATAAGACTCACTCTGTAAAATTGAGCAATTGATTTTCTATTACTAATTTTACCAATTCAAGTACAACACACTTTCATAACTAAGGATAGCGTTTCATTACTTCATCCTTTTACACATCCAATGACAATTTGCACACTTCTGCAGCAGATTACTGTGAAATGATTTCAAATTACGACTTCAATAAAACTGGATTTGAAATGGCTTTGATAAACACTGAACACGAAGTTGTACTGGTGGGACGTGACCTGTAGTAAATACGTACTTAACTGCCTCGTTTACTGTCAATGCAAGGGAACACGTTATTTAGCAAATGGTGGGAGTTTTTTTTGTTTTCGAAGCCTATGATTAAACGTTTCACATAATAATTATTTGTGGATCAATCCTTTATTTTAGTCGGATAAATGTAGGTTAATTTAAAAATACGTCAATTAAAATTGATTTTTAAAAAGATTTTTTAAATGTTCTACGATCAAGATTTACTGGGTTTTAAGAACAAATGTACTGTAGTTATCCCTCGTACACGAACTAATCCAACAGTTACACGCCGAACTATAAAAAATAAAAATAAGTCTTTTCATTCGTTGGATAATTTGATAGATAATTTTACGAATGGAAAATATGTTCTTACAGTCAATCGCTGAAACACTGTCTTCAGGCCAATAATTTATATTAAAATGATACTGATACTGAAAAGTTATCAAATAAGTTGGTAGGAGAGAAGCGCGTTCACCAGCGGTTAGTCTTGGGGTTTCTTGGTGCTAAATACACCAGTAGCCTACATTTTTAATGAGGCAAATGTGTAATGGCCTGTCCTGAATAAAAACCCTTATGTAATGTAAGGCTGAAGTTCAAATATCCATGAATATTCGGTGCAACAGTCGACAATTGATCCTCAGCGCAGTGGACACCAGCTCAGTTTGCATTTGGCAAACATACAAAACTAATAATGTAACGCATTAGTTTTTGACTAGCGCGTGTGTGTTCGCTTTAAGTGGTGCAGCGGCGTACTTTTATTTATTTATTTTAAATGAGGAAGTGTGGATTCGGGAGAAGACTGGGAGGCGGATGGAAGAAGGGGGGAGGAAAGGCGATGGAGAAGAGAACGTCTTTCTTTCGTAATTGAACACAAACAGTTTTCTTTTTTGTACTGTTATTCAAAACAACTGTGGCGAAGGTAAGACGGTGTGTATCACAATGAACGAACGTTCTCGTCTTTATGAAGCTAGCTAGACGCTAACGCATATCTAGTGTACTGTGGACGACTAATCCACCTCTTTGCTTTGTAATAGTAATAAGTTTTTTTTTAAACTGTCAAACTATGCCATCCGTTACTGTTGCATGTATAGATTTTTTCGGAATTCGATAGATATTCTTAGGATATTTCCAAGTTTGACATTCAGTGTGAATTGGATGGAGCCGAAGAGGTGACGTGTTCACTGCAATAGCAAAACGAAAAAGCGCCTAGCCTCATTGGCTTCAACAGGCTAACGTCATTAAAGTTGTGGCTAGCTAGCTATGAATGAATAAATGAATGAAAATGCCATTCTTTTTAGAAGTTGTTAATCGATGGAAATATACAAGATGACAGCCTTGTAAATTCGCTGCAACAATGTTTCGGTGTGAAGGACGCCACCGACGTGCTCGCTGAGAACTAACAGACATTTGACCCATTTTCGTATTTGCTTGCTAACGGTTGGGTTAAATTCGGTCCTTATTCGTGGTTGTAAAGTAGTGGTAGTTGGCTGTATATTCCAAGAGTGTAGATTTTGCATAGTTGTATAGCTACTTTGGCATTAAATTGCAGACTCTCCGTCTTTTTCGTGGGGCTTTCTACTAGCCTGCTGGCTGTCTAATTTGTCATGACACTTATTTGAATGCTTGACATCATCGCTATGAATTTGAGTAAAGTGACCCGCTATCAAACTATTTTGAACTAGCGAGTCAGAACATGGCTAGCGCAAATCCAATTTAGCGACAGGGCCAGTTTCAACTTAAGTCAACGTTGTGCGATCGGGCCGACTATGTTGGCAAATTCGGGGCCCGCGGAGATTGCAGGCCTCTGCCATCTACTACAAATCCTCGTTATCTGGAATCCGTTTTTTTGGCCATTGCAGGATTGCATAAACGCCTTACCTCTTTTGAGTTTGGGTGTAATATAAAAATGTTAAAATGAACGTCACATTTGGTAATTACATAAGGTGTTTGGCGTACCCAATTTCCAGCAACTTGCAAAGCTCACCGTTTCCCACTGCTCCCATTTGTAAAGCTGAAATCCTACAGAAGTCGTTTGATGTGCCTTGTTAAACGACACAACAAGAGGGATCCTCCTTGGGTTTCAGCCCATATCTTTATGGCCTCTACCTCCTGAAGCCAAAACCATTGCTGTTTTTGGTTCCTGTGAATTGGTCTGAAATGCATAGTGAATATGGACAGCAAAAGTAGGCAAACTGTACAGATTATTATTAATTGTTCTCATAACAGCTGGGTTGCCAGTAAACCATCGGTTTGAAATGCCTCTCCGTACCCATTAAGGTGGTGATGCATGGAGCAAATGTAATGTCATCCATAGGCTTAAAAAATAAAAAGATGAATCTCTGTTGACACCTTTGGTCGGCTCCAATATGATGTGGGATTTTTGAGATGTTGCCTGGACCCACCTATTTAATCAGCAATGTCGCGATGCATTACCAGGTTATGTGCTTATCTGTATCCCATGATGCAACAGAAAAAGACGCAGCCAAATTAACCACTTTCTCCTTCATTTGGTTGTACCAATTCCCCCATACATCTGAGAGGGAAGCAATACCATGCTGTCTCAGAAAGTGAACAGATTCATTTGATTCTCCACTTCACCCTAGCTGTTATTTTTAAAAATATATTTAAAAGTATATTTAACATTTGATCCGTAAAGTAAAATGGAAATTCTGACCATCTGGCCTTTCAGGATACTTGCAGTTAAACACGTATAAACTCTGTTGCTACTGATATTTTATTTATTCTTGACTGTAGAATAAAAATTAACAGTTTAGCCTTATCCTGCTAGTATTATGATTATGTATGTTATGTATTATGTTTTTTTAAAGGGGTCTCACTGTTATAGGTTATGGCTGTAACACTGCATAGGTGTTTCCTGCATGGGAGGATTGTGGTTTGGCACTGGAAATAGATTTAACGTGATGTGCAAGATAGGGTCACAAGCTGTTATCTGTATGAAAGGATAATGGAGAAAAATGATGATGAAAGGTCATTGCTGCTGTTTTTTCTGGTGGTTGTTGTAACTCCACAAAAGGTATAAATATTTTCCAGTCTCATGATTTCCACTCATGCCACTTAAGTTTTTTTTTTTTTAAATCAATTTGAAATCCTGAAAAATCTTATTCCTCTTACCCTTTTCCATGCAACAATATAGTCTAGACATTCTAATACAAATTGGGTCAAGTGAGCACATCAAGCAGAATTTCTACAACAAACTTCTCGATGGGCTGAACGTAAATATACAATTTAGAAATTTGCCATTAACCACGCTAGACTACCTGTAACAAACTGACCTAACACACTTTGGGTTTTGAGTTAAAATCCTATTGATTTGTTTTTCTCTCCTTTGACAACTGCTTTATATGCTTTAATAAACTTTGGTATGTCGTAAAAGTGTCCTTCCATATCGCCAATACATGAACAATTTGTTCAGCAACAACAAACAATTGACTGTGATTATTGGATATAATCCTTTTTTTGTGTGCTGCTTCGTTGGCTATGAAGGTGGTTTGACAAGATGCTGAGTTGTTTGTTGTTAAGAATGGGTGGCACGTGGGCAGTTTGACGCAAGTGAAATACTATCATTATTGTTCTGTGTGTGGTGCATGTCAGCTAGTTGAGTTTTTTGAAAACACTTTTTTTTTTTTTTTCTTTCTAGAAATTTTGTACTTTCTGTTGAGAAAGGTGAACACATTTGTTGGGATGACTCGAGTATAAATAGACTTTTTATATAAATGCTTGTGTGTTTCTTATGATGATGATGAAATCATGTCAAAATGGAAAATGAAAATAACATTGGTAAAGTGGCAGTGCGAGAGACATCTGTTTATTTCTCCATGTCATTCTGACTCCTCCTAGCTCTGAACCGCCGTCTCTGTCTCTGACTGGCAGCTGATCCGGGACAGAACAGCCGGCGCGGGAGTTCCAGTTGCTCATCGACGAGCGGTAGGCCCGAGGACAGTGCCATGGTCCAGGGCTGAGGGAACGTCGGCGCGCACAACAGAGCTGGGATCGGACGCAGACATGAAGCTAAAGCAGCGGGTGGTGGTGCTCTGTGCTGTGCTTCTGCTGCTGGGCCTGGTGAAGGTGTTCCTGCTGGACGGAGGCGAGGGCTCGGCCGCCAGCCGACAGGACCTGCGGGCCTTCAGGAAGATGGAGGCCGGACTGCAGCTGGCCAGGGGGGCACGGCTCACGCACACCCTCCAGTCGCCGTGGGAGGTGGCAGCACAGTGGGTGGGGCCTAGAGAGGTTTATCCGGATGAGACCCCAGAGATGGCAGCTGTGCTGACCGCCCTGGCCAGCGCCCATGTGGAGAGGGCTGATGTGGGCTATAAGGGCACCCAGCTGAAAGCCCTCTTGGTGCTGGATGGGGGGCAGAAGGTGGTCTTCAAACCAAAAAGGTACTATGCTACCCTGGCTCCCAGAGTCAACTTTCACTACATTCTAGATTCAATTAAAACCTTCAATAGCGCCTTACACCCTAACTATGAACTACCTACAACCAGCTATGTGTGATTGATTATTTATGTATTATTATAGCTGTGTATTTGTCCTCTGTCTCTCTCACTGTCATGTATTTTAAAACAGGTTGTCAGTTGTAATTGATTTATAGCAATGTTGATTTGTTAACATTGTGCGGTTAAATTAGTTCAGAATTGGTTTCATTTTTTCCTTGAGATTGTGTGTTGTAATAGTTGATTTGTACATGGTAATCTCCTCGGCAGCAATTGTCTATGTACCTTCTTGTGGCACTTTACAGTACATCGTACAGCCCGGTATCTAAAATTGAACTTTTGAGCCTTGAACTATGGCACTTATGTACAGTGCCTTGGATAAGAGAGATTAGTAAGATGTCTTGCGTATTTATTTGACTGTATTTTTAAACCTTTTTAAGACGACCTTTTTTCCGTTTGATACTGGAGTAATACGTGAATGCGATAAGAACATAACATTGACAATCAGAGATATGCTTTAGTGAATTCGCATGTGCTTTATGGTGAAACATACGATAAAAGGGATGTAAATATGGAAAAGTATGTATATGTCCATGTCTGTGACAAAATTCCAGTTTACTCAAGGTTATACCAATGTAATCATGTGTTCGCACCCGGCCAACCACTAGGGAAATGGAACTTGCGTTCTTTGATCTTCTGACCGCAAGACAATCTCCTGGTTGTCTTTAGCACGTAAAGAATTATGATTGATAACGAAAGACGTGACCGATACTGACTTCTTCTTTTTTTTGCACTTCGGATCCTTGCAACAACCTTAGTTGTCTTAGTCTGCTTTCAGCTGCCTGTGTGATTTAAAAAAAATGCTTTATCGCTTGTGTGTGAGATTCTGGTCCCTTCATGCACTGTCCCCCCTTGCAGATACAGTCGAGACTACGTGGTGGAGGGGGAGCCGTACGCTGGCTATGACAGGCACAACGCAGAGGTGGCAGCCTTTCACCTGGACAGGTAGTGTTTGCCAACTGCACTTGGTCTCATGTGGGATCCTTTTTACCACCGGCTAAATAACAGCTGTTGGCCAGACAGTGGCAGGTAGGGCCAGGAGTGTCCCAACTACTGTATCCTCGTATGAGGTACTTATCCTGAATGGCCTCAGTATTTATGTGTACATTATAAGCTATGGAATTTGCACTGTATAAATGTATTCTAAGGGAAAAAAATATAATAAATATATTCTGCATTCCTCTTGAAGGTGTGTGTTTAAAAAAAAATGTGTTAAGAGTCAAGTGTTTTTGAGTGAGGTCTAAATAGATGCTTCCTTTTCTTCAGGATCCTTGGTTTCAGAAGAGCTCCTTTGGTGGTAGGAAGGTTTGTGAACCTACGAACAGAGATCAAGCCAGTGGCCACTGACCAGCTACTGAGCACCTTCCTTATGCAAGGTGAGTGCCCCCAGTGTGTCAGTCCCATGACCATCTGGCAGACTGGCTCTAGATGTGCTAGGCTTAATGGCTAGGGATAGCTTTAATGTCTATTACTTTTGACATATTATTGTCTCTAGGGAACAACACCTGCTTCTACGGGAAGTGCTACTATTGCCGGGAGAGTGAGCCTGCGTGCGCGGAGGCTGAGATGATGGAGGGCTCTGTAACCCTGTGGCTCCCGGACGTGTGGCCCCTGCAGAAGCACCGGCACCCCTGGGGCCGCACCTATCGGGAGGGAAAGCTGGCCAGGTGAATCTTGTGTTTCTCCTCTAGCGTGTTTTACAGCATCTATAGGAAAAGTTCTTCACCCCACTTCAGTGTTTCGTTACGACCTGAAATATCGATGCATTAGAAGTTAGAACGGAGAGCGTGGGCTCATTGTGTGTGGATGCGTGTGCCCAGGTGGGAGTATGATGAGAGCTACTGTGAAGCAGTCAAGAAGATGCCCCCCTACGATTCTGGCCCCAGGCTGCTCGATGTCATTGATACGGCCATCTTTGACTATCTCATTGGGAATGCTGATCGGCACCACTATGAGAGTTTCCAGGATGATGGAGGGGCCAGCATGCTCATCCTCCTGGACAATGCCAAAAGGTACAGGACATACCACCATAGTTTGGTAGATGACTATATAATGAACAGACATGTAGTGCCTGTGTGCTCATCTCTAAGGTAAACCTAATCGTTCTTTAAGGTTTTACATTTCCTAGCAAGTATACTAGCATACTAATCAAGATGTGCGTTGATCAAGAAATAACTTGCGCACTGAGGAAAATTTCATCAAATTAATCTCAAAGGCTTGAATACATTTTTTGGTAGTTGGTAGTTGTACATATTAGTTGACATGCTCAAATATTACTGTCATCTTCCTCAAATTCTATTTATCCCTATGCTATATTTCAAGCTGGAAAAATCCAAAGCAAAGTCTGAAACTGAAAGATCTCATGCTGCTGATCTACAGAACTTAGTGTAGAATTTTATTCTCCATACAGGCTGTTTGAGTAGCTTTTGATGAATAACCCACCCAATGTTGTCTCTCTCTCGTTTACAGTTTTGGGAATCCAGCCTTCGATGAGAGAAGTATCCTAGCCCCTCTGTACCAGTGTTGCATGTGAGTTGACCTGCACAATAGTAGTGTATGCAGAAATTACTTTCCAGCCATCTTTGTGTTTTGTCAATACCTTAAAAATGATTGCAACTCTCAGAAGGTCATTTATATTTAAAAAATATAAACGCATTGCAGCCAGCGGGGTTGTTCCAAAACCATGAAACCTTGATTGATGAAATTGAAGTTGATGATGATGAGATTATGTGATTAGTATATTAGTTACTATTTTAAAATTGATCGTGCTCATGTTAAGTCTTGCAGGCCATGATCTTGCCTTAGAGTTGGGAGCAATATGTCACTATCAGATATACCCATTGTATTCCTACTCAATTTGGAATCAACAGTCTCATCTCATCTCGTGTCTCGGCTAATGTACCTTGTTAGGGTACGTGTGTCCACCTGGAACCGTCTCAACTTGCTGCGTAATGGGGGTCTGAGCGCGGCCATGCGGCAGGCCACAGCCCACGACCCCACGTTTCCTGTGCTAACGGAGCCCCACCTGACTGCCCTGGACCGGAGGCTCGTCAGCATCCTTGCGACTGTGCGACAGTGCATGGAGACGCAGAGCCCCGACAGCACCCTGATCGAGGATCGCATGAACCTGCCACACCCCTGAGTTTGCCCCACGCGCAGGGACAAGGAGGGGTCTCCAAGAGTTCCGGCACCGGTTGGAGCAGGACGGTACCATGAGGGGCCACCGGCGTCGCTCAGCAGAGAGGACAGAAAAATTACCTCACAAGTTCCATCAATTTGGGAAGACGAGGGATGTTTATAAAGAGAAATCTTTGACATTCGCCCTACGATGTCCTCACTAGAGAAAATTAAGCCTTTTAATGCGCTTCTTTTCTCTTGTTGATGGTACAAAACTGGTCTGGCAGGGTCACTGCTGGCAGTAAACTAACAATTCGGGCTATGGGCTGAGGGCGAACCTCTATGATGAAGCACAGCTGCAGAGGACTTGTCACAGAGACTCAGGGTACTGTGGTCTATAATCGCCCGGGGTGCTTGCGCCCCCCCCCCCCCCCGATGAAAGCCACTGTTAAAAGGAACCCCAGATAATGTGCAGAATGAGAGAAATCTGCAGAAAGGGAATGGGAAATAATTTCCCCCGAATTTGTGAATGGCTGCAGTGAAATGAGCGTAATTTGCTTACATTGGTAAACTGTGAACCACAAAGACTTTGTACAGTTTGTCAAATAATATTAAGGATTATAGTGATGACAATTATAAGAAACCTAATTTAGTGTCCAGTACTGTACATAGGGTATGTGGGAAGGAGCTATTATAGTTCAAGTTGCTGCTGACCTCCAGGTAAGGCTAGGTACACACAAAGAAATGCAGAATTTATGGAGGTACAACAAGGGCTTAATAAGGACCGTGTACATCTTTTTAAAAATTCTAAGTGTTTAAAATTGTGGCATTTGTCTCAATATAATTCAGCCAATATGCTCCTTTTGACCAGACATTGGTTCCAATCAAAAGAAAAAAATCACAACTTGGAATAAGAACTTCCAAATAGGAAGTGAGCCTGTAATCTATAATCCTTTCTTCAAGGCGTCTTGTTTTTCGAGCCAATAATACAGATTTTTTTGCCTGAAATTCCACATTTTTTCAATTAATAAAGTGTATTAATCTGAAGCCTGAAATCTGAATTTCTAACAACAATATTTTAGTAATCTTAATTAGCAAATTGCTGCAAAAAGTTGGTTTAGAGAATCTTGGGGTGTTAGTGAATGCACATGGGACTACACAAAGATTATGCACAAATTGGTGGGCTACCTAACAAGCTTTTTAGAAAGAATGAAAGGCATTAATGAGTAATATTTTTAAATATTTCTTCCTATTATTGAAATCCTACACTGCAAGGTGCTCACAAACTCAATCAGAAGAAGGGGAAACCCTGCTCTGTAAGAAAAGGCTATAAAACTAGTTGGTTGCAGTAAAATCAAGGGTAAAGTTCTCTGTGACCGTCCAACATCAAGTGCCGAAGGAGGAGAAAATTCCGATATTAATGAAACCGGGTAAACTCAGGGTCCTACCAGGAATTGGTGAGTAGACTCGTAATTCACTAAATCATCTGTAACTGTTATTTTTGTAGTGGATCGGCTCAACAGCATAGAGGTAAGTGACAAGTGTTGACCTCAACAGTGATCTCTGTGCCTAAAATTTATCTTTGTCTTCTGAGAGTTTAATTTGCATGTGTATCCCATCGTTATTTTAGTTTTTCCATTTTCGTAGGTATTCTGTTATGTGGTAGATGTAATCCTCTTCTTTTAGTATCTGATTTAGTCCTGAACTGGTATGTGTTTGAATGGAAAATAACAGCCTTTTTGGCTGAAAAGTCTTTAGCTTCATGCAGCTACCGAATGAGAGTTCAAATTTGTTTTGGGGCAACTTGACTTGAGTAATGTGCAGTAAAAATTACTGTATATCATGTACTCGCATTACATATAGGCGGTTTGCTCTTTCTGTTAGATATTTGAATGGAATATATGTTACAATTGTTGAGTGTCAGTAAAATACTAGTTAAAACTGCTAATGGGCGGAGACTTCAAAATCATATCATACTATCGTGCGAGTTTTCTGAGATAGTTCTGAATGAGTAATCGAAAATAAAGCTATTCATATAAAATTTGAGGTCAACAGATAATCCCTTTATATTTAGTTAGAGCTTGGTTTTGAAGCCACAGCCTTTCACTTCCCAGTGAAAATTTATTATTTTAATCCTACAAATTTCTGCTATTATGCAGAAAGCAATTTAATTCATGCAGGACCTTCCCCTTTCACCCAGGTCGTTAATAACTTTGCTCTCACTGAAGTTAATTGTGTGGTTGTGCTGATTTCGGTGGTCTCAATGGATCTAGAGCCCTACTCAAAGAAAAAAGTAGGTACTCTAGTCCAGTAGTGTCAATAAGTGATTCCTTAAGGCTTCTGGACTAAGGCAACTGTATTTTTGGTTCTTGAGCTATTTTGTAATCTCCACATGTTTGCAGAGATCAATGGCATGATCTGCAAAAGGTCATGTGACTCAAACACTTCTACCTACTTAGCCACTCTGGCTGACTGATTTGGACATTTTTGAGATCATTGTTTAACCACAGCTTTTCCCATCTTGTTTAACAAAAACCTGGAGAAATGTTTTAAACCGAAGCAACTATGTTTTAGCCTTTAATATAGAAGAATTTTGAACATCAATTTCGACATTACAGAACATATTGCATCAGTACGCTATGCATGTTTAAAACTTCTGAAGTTTAGGCTTTTTACAAAATGTTAAAATGTGTAAATGTTGTTTCTTAAGAATTTATTATTTGGTAAAATAGTTGTTTCTTATATTAGCTGGATTGTAGTCTGACACATGGTGTAATCTGAATTTTGCATTTGGTTTTTCAAAGGATACCCTTAAACATAAGCTAGCACTAAATTGATACAGCCAAGTCGGCTCATTTTATAAACCTGATTGGAGAGAGACAAGTCATTATTTTATTAAGTTTATTATATGGGCTCTCATCAGACCATAGATTCCTCTTCCCCATGGTCCTCACAGTCTCCCACATTCCTTCTGGTGAACTTTTCCAGGCAGATTCACAGTTTCTTAATTCTTCTCAGTATTTCATTATTGATCCCACAACCAAAGAATATACCATTGGTCCATTACTTTAAGTGTCTCTGTTTTAATTATGACAATAATAACCTAGTGAATAATCCATAGTGAACATGAGCCTACTTCCAACCAGGGGCGTGATTAGCCTGTCACATCAGTAAAGTTGAGTCTTACTGCTAGGTCACGTAATTGTCTCACAAACTGGTGGACTTGTATGGTAAAAAAAAGTAAACGCCGACACTTTCCAGACTACGACCGATAATTTTTCAGACTATGATGAAATAGCATGTGGGTTGTCCTTGGGCAATTTTTTAGTGTATTTCTGCTCTTCTATGTGGCCACAAACTTCAGATGAGCTTGACCCTGGTACACTTAATGGAAAACTATTTCCTCCCAGGTCAGGGGCTGATTCACTCTGTAATACCCCTACAACTATGTCAAGTGCCCTTTGGATCTATAGCTGCCCGTCTGTATCCAGTTTGAAGGACCACAGAAAGATTATCCGAAATCTGACGACTGTTTCCTGCTGCTGGGTGGCCTGTTGTTCCTATTCTCTCTGAGGGGAAAGCTAGGCCTTTGATAGTGGTTGTTGCTGCCTTCCAGTCTTTCTGTTTCTGTTATCGAAACGCGTTCTGTTTAAGCAACAAAATGTACTTTTATTTAGTTAAAACAGTTAAATCGTAGTACATTTACCCCCTTTCACTCAATGTCTATGCACTTTCTCACTACTCTATCAGGAATCCAATGAAGACCCACATGCAGACAAGTTGGGGTAAACAAGATTTAATCTCAGAATGGGGGGGTGGCAAAATACGGGTCCAAGGCAGGCGGAGATCGGTAATGCAGAGCAGAATCCAAAAGGTATAAAATCGTCAGGCACGTTTGGGGTCGAGTCAAGCAGAATTCGGTAATCCGGGTCAGAATTCAAAAGGTAAAATAGGGTCAAAGCAGGCAGAACTCAAAACTGGGAATAACTAGCAAACTATGAACTCAGAAAACAGGTGCACGGGAACACCTGTGATGAGACGAGATGAACAGGCCTTGACAAACGGAGCACACGGGTATAAATACTCTGGGAGTAAATCAGAAGGAAATGGGGACCAGGTGAAACTATTGACACAAGGGGCTAATTAATACCAATAAAACACACACAGGAGGGACAAACACTGAGACAGAAAACCAAAACCATGTGCTCACAGAAAACCAAAACAAACAAAATGGTGACGCTCGAGCAGAAGTCCTGACAACTTTCATCTCCGGTGATTATCAAATATATGATGTGTGGATCCTTCCTATGTCTATCCTTCCTGTGTTATATCTACTTGGTGTACATCCAATAACTGGGATCTCCACTGTATGACTGTTAAAGAAATGTATCTGGTATTTTCTTTGGAGAATTTGTTTTTTGTTTATTAATACCAAAAAATAATGGGAAGACTCCAGGCTAATTGCATCATTTAATTCCACAGTGCTTTCCATTCACTCAAATAAGAATCCCATGAATAGGACGTTGAAATTTTATTGGTCAATGTTTTACGCATAAAATTAAATGCGTTATGCACAAAGTATTCTACAATACAACACTGATGGATTTCTCGGAAGCAATGTGTACTCAAGCAAAACACACACAAAAAAAAACAATGGCATGTACTCAATTACAAAATTGTATTCTGTTAGTTACTCACGTTAGATTACCAATACTTATTTTTTATAAAGTTACAAAATACTTTTTGGATTATTTTAGGATTTTAAAGTACAAATGTGAGGGATTTACAAGAAAAGTATAGCAAAAAAAAGCAATAAAATAAATAATAGTAAAAAACTGTTATATTAAAACAGACGACAAACTGTAAACCTTTCCTTGATACCAGTGTTAACATTTATAATTAAAATGTAATAACAAATCTGTGCATATTTAGCAAAATACTTCATATTTTCCGTTGAATATTTAAGAGTGTATGGGCAAGTAGAAGCGATGTACTCAGAAAACAGAACACCAACACAGCTCTCAGAAAACTCTCTCGCTCACATCCGTTACTGTGGAGAATCCCAACACCGAGCTCTTACACATATGATTCCGAAGAACCATTGTCAAATACTCCCATGTTGATCTCATAATGGTCCACCAATTTTAACAACCGATCTTAAGTGTAACTGCCGAGCTATGGCTCGGACGCCGATGAAATCAGTAATATGTCGCTAAAAATCCTGATAAGAGCAGAAACTAATTTTGCTGCACCAACCAGGTACAACAAAACACCAGGGCTGACAGAGCAGGAGAAAGGAAATAGAACGGGAGCAACCCCCAATTTTGACAAATCGCAACATTAGTCTTCGAATGGCTCTGTGGTGGTTATTTAATATATACATTATATGTGCACTTAATCCCGCTGTCTCAGCGTGCTGAGGACCTCCCGGAGCCATAGATGTACCCCCAAGTCAACTGCTCTAACAACGATTGCTCATCTTTCCGGAATGAGCCCTGAAATTTTTATTATGTTGACCATTTTGAACCAATCCTAATGCTAAGTTCAAAATTCTTTTTATGTTTTAAAGCAATTTTTATAAATGGTAATGTATTCTCTATTTTAAATGTCTATATAGACCAATCAGGCACCGTTAATACCAAAACATATTTTGCTTTCACTACACGTATGTTCTTAGCAAAAAATGTATACTTTCAGGATTAATTTTACATAACAGCATTCATTTATTTGTCTTTAAAGGACTACATAAATTTTCAAATTCATAACACTGGTGTAGATGACCCAGTTATCAGCCATTATAAACTGAACTTATGTCTACTGTTCAAAGGTTTAAAGGTGGTTTAAAACAGAAAAAGTCCCTTGCAGGGAGGTACAGTCCCGGTGACCCAGATAACTGTTAAGATGTCCAGGCCAGATATCCATTTGACTTACCTTAAAACATCCCCAGGCACATTACAGAGACCTTCAAAATTTATTTTTGTGTGATTCATGGCATGGTCTTAAGTTCTGGCCACAAACAACAACTGTTGTATTCAGTATTCAACCGATACAAAATGCTCTCTACAATGTTACAATGCACAATGTTAAAGCAGAAAACCTGATTACACGAGACAGCTTGTCACTTTTTCAACTCCAAATTAAATCCGCTACATGGCCAAAAGTACGTGGACACCTGCTCATCGAACATCTCATTCCAAAAGCAAGGGCATTAATATGGAGTTGGTCCCCCTTTGCTGATGTTGGATGCACAGAATCATCTTGAATGTCATTGTATGCTGCAGCGTTAAGACTTCCCTTCACTGGAACCAAGGGGCCGAGCCCGAATCATGAACCACCAAACTTTCCAGTTGGTACTATACATTTGGGTAGATACCGTTCTCCTAGCATGCATGTAATGGTGACTCATCATGCCAGAGAACACATTTACACTGCTCTAGATTCTAATGGCGAATGCAAGCTTTACATCACACCAGCCAACGCCTGGCATTGCGCATGGTGATCTTGGGCTTGTGTGAGGCTGCTCGGCCATGGAAACCCATTACATGAAGCTCCCGACGAACAGTTCTTGTGCTGACGTTGCTTTCAGAGGCAGTTTGGAACTCTGAGGACAGACAGTTTTTAAGCGCTATGAGCTTCAGTACTTCAGATCCCGCTCTGTGAGCTTGTGTGGTCTACGACTTTGTGGCTGAGCTGTAATAGCTCCTGGACATTTTTCCTTCACAATAAAAAGTCTTACTGTTGACCAAGTCAGCTCTGGCAGGGCAGAAATTTGACAAACTGACTTGTTAGAAAGGTGGGATCCTATGACGGTGCCACGTTGAAAGTCACTGAGCTCTTCAGTACGGGCCGTTCTACTGCCAATGTTTGTCTATGGTTACAATAAACTTTCAACAGTTACCCATTTATTTAGGTACAAGCAAGAAGTTATATACCAGCTACCAATAAAGTCTTGCTGGTCTTCTTAACCTCCTAACTAGCCACATATTATATTGTAGCTATTTAGGTACAATTCATACTTTCCTTCCCCACACAGATTTTCCATGCTGGACATCCACGCGTCTGTAGACATTCAAATATAGGCCCATCCTCACAACCAAAAGAAATGACTCATAGACAGGAAGAATGGTCAGAACCGCTGATTAATAGCCGTTCATCAACAGTTACCAGTTGCTTTCATACAAGAAGAAGATGAACCACAGGTCACTGCTACATCTTTGTACCAAACTCTGAGTTCTAGGTTTTCCCCCACATAACTATGAACCCTTACATGGGACAAATTCCAAATGTCAAGTAATGGGACTTAAAAACATCAAAAAGCATTTAGCAGAGATTTAAACCCCAGACTCGACAATTCCGTTTCACAGAGACCTGTGGGACTGCTCATGAGAGAATACCATAACCACAGCCTAATCTATTACAGCTTCAGAACCCCACCACCAGGGCTGCCAACCCTTGTTCTTGCAGACACTGACAAGCCACCGCTCATGATGCATGCCACTGCATTCAGAAAAGTCCCATTCTGCATCACTCTCCATTTACAGACAATGCTGATACTTTTGTGGCTTTGGGAAATTGTACTGGCCCTTTGCAGAGGGAAGCTACCAACCCCCAGCTTTGAATGAAAACTCGACTTCTAAAATGTATTTAGCAGATGCTCTTTTTCATAGTGACATACAAATCATCAAGTACAAAGGGTCAAAACGTGTGATATAGCTGGTGTGGTGCTTGTTTTCTTGAAGTGGACTTTTAAAAGCTATTATTGAATTCCCATAAATGGGAGAGCATTGTACATTAAGATACATACTCACTCACTTCATATGATCTGAAAACCTCTAACAATCTGCAAACAGGCAAATTGCAAAGTACTCCAAACTGTAGCATGAAATTCTAGAAAGATCATAACCTCCTTATTAATGACGGGGGAAAGATTACGTTTCATTTTTTGTTCAACGTATTTCTTCAAATTACATTTAATGCGAAGTTTTGCCTGATGCATGAATTCTTAATTTTTTAAAAATTATTTTCATTAAGAAATTATTTGAATCAATTCTAATTCATTTTAACATCAGTCCAGTACTAGCTTCCCTTCAGTAAAGTTAGACAACTCATTATTTTATGTAACATTTAAATTCATGTAAAAGTGAGCGAGAAAAGAGAAAAGTGAGAAAAGCAGAAAGGAAATTTGAATAACACTGCTTAAAATGATTTTATCCTAATTGTCAACATTTGCATTTTTGTCTTTTATAATCTAAATTAGTACTACTTTAATCTCTTTTTAACAGTCTCAGCATGTGCCTTTTTTTGCAATGTTTGTAAAATTTGTAGATTTGTCAAAAAGTAAAATGCTTTAGTGGCAGGACTGAAAAAACCTACATTTTTGGTGTGAGTTTGAGTAAAGACGAACAGTTTTAAATTAACCAAATGTGGAATGTTTGGTGTAATTCGATGCTACAGAAAGTAGTTCTTGTCTCATACAATTAATAATAAAATCTTAGAAGATGGGCGTCTGACTTATTAAGTACTTGACCTATATCAGTGCACTTCATCATCATCATATCAGCAACAATCACAACAAAATCATAATAATAACAGAAATATAGTCCCTCAGTGTAGTTTCCAACAGCATTGATGCGGGGATGCACCTACAACGTCTACATATGACTCACAGATGCAGTCATCTGTTCGTGAATATACACCACAGGTCGTTCATTGTTCTGTTTCAACTGCCAACTAAATTTAACTCATTCTCTAAAAAAAGATACATGTCTTAAGTATTTGATTAAAATCGTTTTTCGTCTATGGTGATTCCCCCCTCCCCCATCCTTTAACGTAAATGATATTAAATCGGTTTAACTGGTCAGTCCAAACCTATTATTTTTAATTTAGTCCATCCAGACAGCTATGTTAGATGCCGTTAAGTCATTCGTACTATATGTAATGCTATTAACCGCTACCTACACGGTAGATGTTGTAAATATGTAAACGTGTTTTTAAATCTCGGATATTCGTGTGAGTTGATGTCCAAATTAACAAGGTAGCCTAATAAGGACGGTTCTATAAAATAAATAAATGTGTGTCATTGGTACAAAAAAGTGGTCCCTGGCTTGCGATAAATCAAGTGGTTTGTGGGCGACATAGGCAACAACGACTTTCCACTTTCAACTTCTTGGACACAGAGGTGTGGCCTTGAAGATGAGCTAGTGTCATTGTTTTACTCATATTACCATTTTAACATATAGTGTCTCCAAGAACTAGACCTAGTTGACCGATAATTTTATAATATTCGTTTTAATTACGTAACAATTCACTGCTAATTTCAGCTGCTCAATAAGAGGTCTCGAATTTTTTGATCGTACTAACAACTTGAAATTGAAAATAACGTTCAACCTCTCTCGAAGTTTCGGTAAAAAATCCACTCCGCCCTTGTACCCACTCGTAGTTTAAAAGCACGCAGGACTACGACACCAAGACCACTTATTGTCACAACATGGATGTACACGACGCCGACGCGGAGACCCGGGGCAGTGTGGCCATTCGGCAGCCGAACTCAGGAAGGAGCGTGCTTCTGGTGGCACTCCTCGCTCATAGTGTACTTGTTGCCTTATGCATCGCGGTCAGCTTTCACAACTGGTATACAGTTGATTCCCTGGTAAGTAGCGATGTGAGTTCATTTTCATGGTGTTAGTGTGCAATCACTGTAAAGTGATCGGGCACTGATTTATTACATTTTATTTAGTTTGTATTTTGTTTAAGCGCACTCATTTATTATTTAGTATAATAATACTAGGTGTTGGAAATTCTGTGTATTGGCTTTAACTGTAGGCTACACTGATATCAACTCCTTTTGAAGCGGCTGTAATTACACTTCAATAAAATTAAACGCTCACCATTGCGGTGTTTTGCGATATTATGGGAGAAGACGACGTCTATTTTCAAATTAGAAATTGCATTGATTTATTTAAACATTTCCTTGAAAAATCCCGTTGAAATTTGCGTCTATTTAATCGGACTACTATTTTTAAGAAATGAAACTGCTGTCTATGAATTTAGAGTAACCTCAACATGAATATAAGCAGTGGCCGAATTTAAGAACGTAACATGTGCGTGTTATGGATCATATTTTATGTAATTAGTCAGGTTCATCACAATCCCAGTCTAAAAATGGAGAAGGATATCCTGATCCAACTGCTAAAGTTATACCAAAATGGTTCTGTTCCTCAGTTAAAGTTCACATTGACATTCACAACGTGATATAAAGGATAAATATTTTTTGTATTTTTTGTTAGATTTTGTCATTTTGACACATTTAACTTTGTGTCTCGAACTGTATCTTGGTTATCATTTAAATGTATTTATATGCCAAATACAAATAATACAAAATAGTGCTGAATTTTGTCGTTGGGGATGAGTCATTTGGTATTTAGGTGTTTTAAAAAAGGTAAATACAATAAGGAAAATATAGCTAACATCTCTAACTATAATATTGTGTAAGGTTGTCTATTGTTTGGAGTCTGCACAAAGAGTAGCCAAGAACACCATGCCGTCTATTTCCACTGTCCAGTAAGGACACAAAAATATGTCAGAAAAAATGGTCCCAACTCATGCTGCAAGGTCTAAAAGCCTTTAGATGGTTCAACAAGTCAGGGTGGCATTTGGTAGGAATAAAATGTTTGTAATTGTTAGTAATTGTTAATAATTAATTAGAAGTTGAAACTCTTATTAACTCTAATAACTCTAACTCTATAACTATTATTAATCATCTAGGCATGAAATTGAACCCATTGAAAGAGCAATGGGGGTTAGGATTTCATGAAGAAAAATATTTTAATCAATATATTCTGCTAATCGGACAGGTGTTAAATTAATGTCAATTAATTAAAGAATATAATTCAGATAGTTTTATGAATCATGGAAAATAGAGTTTTATACCTTCAGCACCTGGCCACCCCAGAGTGAATACTGGTGCAGATTAGGTGTACCAGTATTAGATATGATGGATCTAGAGCTGCTCTTTCAGTTATTTCTAATAATAATTTTGGAACCATTGTGTTTTCAGAAAATAATTGCTAGTTATTTCACCATGCCTCACCGATATGAATCCTGTCACCTCACAGTGGTGAGGAAGGGTGTGGAAGTCATGATGGATGGAAGTGAGGGAGTATGACTACTCGCCTTCTCCTTTGTAGCCATATTGTTGAGTTCATCATGTCAACAGTTTTAACAAATATCAGTATCATACTCAGAGAACAGTTTTCTCTAGAGAATATATATCTGGTTTCACCATTTTGGTTAAAGAGAAATGTTAAATAAGACAGACATTGTATTTAGCTGTGTGGTTGGACACAATTTTAACAAAGCCATTGGCTTTTACATAATGCTGTAACAAATGTAAGTAAGTTTTTCAATTTGATAGTACAAAACCAATCTTGTCACAGATCAGAAACCTCAATGTAACCTTTAAAATCTGGATTTTAAATTTGCCATTGAAAAACAGAAGAAGTGTTTGTGAATATAATATCTATGCTGAATGAATGAACCAGAAACAGCAAAAAAGCTATTAAAATGTGTTGTTTTGGGTAGTAGGAATTTATTCTCTTGCTTAGTTATTTCACAGTTCCTCAAACTTGAATGCAAGTGGCTCAACCTGCATTAGGTGTACCTGGGTGGTGATGGACGTGCCTCTTCTTTTGGACTAGTGCCAAACACCTTGTACATGCGTGGCTTGCAGTGTATTCGTATTGGGTTGCCAGAACCTGAAAGCACAATTGGTGATTCTAAACTGGGGTGAAAATAAGAACAGACTGTAGATTAAGTAAACCTTTGCTATCGTTTTAATTTTAATGGATCTGATATTAATGCCAAAGGGCAATCATGGGGCACAGGCTGGAGTAGCGCCACGCCCCTCTTTACAACTCTTTCAGCCAACAGGAGTCTCCGGTTAGTGACACAACATCCATTCCTGCCCACCCTAGCATAGGCAGAGCCCTGTCAATTATTAAATGTGCCAAATTGCGTTGTATGGACTGGGGACCTAGCTTGGGCTCATTCTCAGGTGAGCACCTTTTACCACTGAAAATCTCAGGGGCCCAGCACATGCAGCACATAGCTTTGGGAAATACAGTAAGTCTATGGAAACATGTGGTAACTTTTTCCCTTTCCCAATATTGCTTCTATGACAAAAAAAAAAAAAAAAAACTTATCAATAACAGATATTTACATAACTTAAAAGGCAAATTAAAATTTTTTCTTCTTCCAAGATTTTACACCACTAGAGGGTGTTATATGTCAAACTTCAATTTAAGAAATATTAAATTTAAAACTTTTGTATTTATAAAATGTAAACATTAAAGATGCAATTTTTGTATCAGCCTCAGTTTTATTGTTTATAATTTTGTCAGTAAGTATAATTGTTTCGTGCATTTTGATGTGATGTGTAATGAGATCACTATGTAATTCAAATATCACTATGAGAAATAAAATGAAAGAGGTACATAACTACTTGGGAGCAACTCTACTCACACAACCACAAAATGGGACCGCCATCATGCTGACAAAAAGTCTGGCAAAAAGGACAACAGGGTATTTACACTCATTCACCATGTCCTCATGCAAAAGAAAAGGGCTATAGTTAGTGCCTGTGATTTCCATGGTGCAGACTTGTGGTGAGCAACTGAAGTATGTATTTGTGCTGAGAGAGATCAAGGCTGGTCTATACAGTGATATTATCAGTGGGCGTAGAATTTCTACTTTTTCGAAGGGATGGTGAAAGGAGAGTGTGAAGAGAGAATTCAGGACAGGACACTCAATAAATGACTCATGGGAACTTTCAGCTGCACATTCTGGTAACCTATCACTCTGGAAATTAGGAGGTATGACATTTGTATGGTTCCTGTTTATGATACAGCACGGGGGGCGGGGAAACACATCAAGTCTTATCATATATAGAATATACAGTTTTGTGCCGCCAGCCAGCAGCAAAAGTGATTGAGTAATGGAGATGCCCTCTGTTAGCCATAGAATCAAAATCTGGGGGAATTTACCAGATAACCCTGTGTAAATTATATGCAACCTCTTGTGCAGCCTCTGTAAAATAGATGTGTGGCATGAAGGTGGCATGGAATGGAGGATACTGGGAAATAACTGACTTGAGGGACTTGCCATTCAGAATACCAATATCAGTCAAGAAACACATTGAGCATTATATGATCCAGCCCTGCCCCATAGACTCCCTCATAATTAATTGCTTTTGGTGTTAACATATGTATCAGTTGGGATTTATGGACATTATTTCAGATAATTGACCAGCGATTCTTATACAATCTCTTTGTATCTCATATATTCCAGGTGCACCAATATTTCTACTTTGGTGCCTAAGTGGAAGTCTTCTGAGTAACTGACCATATCCACCTGTTCATTGTGCTCCCAGAACTGTGAATTTTTAAAGCTAAAGCTATTTAAAGCTATGGCACTGTTATGGCGCGTTGACTCATGAAATGTAAACACTGTTTGATGTATATGCTATCTTCAATTACGTGACTAGTAATACTGCACAGTGCAGTTTTTTTCTTTCTTTTTTTGGCACCAAACGTGTTCTGCCTTGATGCACCTTTTGCATGCCAAGTGACCAAATGTAAATATAACCCCTATTTCAAATTTTCAGCGTAAGCTAAGCTGTAGCTGTGAGCAGTAAAACCCTCATTAGTGTAAACCACTAAACGATAGATAATGTTTTAAGCAAGTTTTTTTCAATAAGAGGCTTGGGAACTGGTGTAAATAATAAAGTGATATTTTAGCTGACATACAAGGTGATTCCAAGTGTTTTTTCGCTAAAAACTTATTATGCATGGTTTTTGTTTAATTTTATTAGGAACAAGACAACAACCCTGGAATCCCTGGTATATACCTGGAATATATAGGTGGTAAGTAGATTTACTGAACCTAGTTCCCTTGAAAGTGCCACAAGTTAGGGCTGGGAATGTAAAACATACAAGTTTATATAATTAAATATTGTGTTTATGCATTTATTCTTAAGCCAAAGTATACATGGGAACTTACTGTTTCAGTAAATATCCAGCTGCTTAAATAGGTACAATAATTTAAATGATAAGCTATGTAAAATACCCTAGATAGGAGCTTGTATACAACTAATATCTGGTCAGATATATTTTTGAAATGCCTTTAACTGTATTTGGAATGGTATTGTCCCCTGCCACATTTCCTCCTCACTCAGATGTTATTTTCCACAGAAGGCAAAGTTAACGAAGAGAAGATGAAGTTCAGAACATTTTGGACCCACCGGATGGACCTAAACGAGAGCCTGATATCATTCCCCTGTAGCGGCCCCTACCTAGTGTATCTGTCCAGCTGTTCTATTGACCTGGACAATGAGGTGGGAAATGGCAATATCAGTCTGGTGAGCAATAAAAACGTCCTGATGACCTTCCCCATCCAGTCCTCCAAGAACTGCCAACTGCAGAGCAGCAAAAAGGACCAGAAGATCTACTCCTTCAACAAGTTAAACACCGTTTCGCTGAAGTTCACCAGCCAAAAGTTACGCATTGGTTCCCTCCATCTCAGTTTCCACTACATGCTGGGTCATCAATGCTTTGATTAACTGACCTGGGACAATAATGGGTCTTCAAGAAAAGTTTGGTTTTCTGGAGCTTCATATAAAAAAATGGTACCCTTGAGTTGTTTCCAGGGATAATTATCTGCAGACTCTTCTAGAACCTCAATATTTATTATTATTATAATTGGTTGTATTTTTATTGGTAATTAAGTTGTTATTTTTTTTTTTTTATATGGTCGTTACCAGTCAGGTTTGTAATCCTATGATGTATTTTATTTTTATTTTCTACTTAAATACCCCAAATGGAAACTCTTAGTGTACATTTGAAGTTGTCTGTGGGGGTGTAAGTCAGTGATTCACATGTAGGAAAATAAGTAACTTTGAACTGTTTGTTTTACATCAAGTGCAGTGTCTTCCAATCCTAGAATGTTTATGTTTATATTTACTGCAGCACTGCAACATTTTTCCAGACAAAAAGCTTACTTTTTGCTATTCTATCAGGGATCTGATGCACTTTAGAGGTAAGGAAAGGGAGAGGAGTGAAAAAATAAGTATATCTGTCCTCATATGAAAGTGAAGGGGCGTAAAAGCTCGGGGGGGGGGGGTGATATAAGGGCTACTGCACATGCCTGTATGTCCCTCGGGCCCGTTCTACGTGCTGCACAAAACTGTTGACTGCTGTAGAGCGAGAATAGGCCACCCCGTTTTTGCCCAGGCCGCGCATGCCGCAATGGGGTTGCCGTTCTCTGGTGCCTTTTATTTAAGCTGTAACTTGATGCTTGAGTGGGAGGTCCTATGCTCCCTACTGATGAAGAGTGGACCATTCCTTAGAAAATCCGACACAATGTCTGTAATGTATGTTTACAACATAAACCGACTCTAGATGTGCTTGTATTTCTTGCTTTTTTTATTTTATTAAATCTTAACCATATGTATATGTGGACATAAGTATGATTTAAAGCAGCTGGGTTATTTTTTTAATTGTTAATTTTGTATCCTTCTGAATAATAAAACAATTTATGATGCCTGCGTTGTGTGTCTATTAAAGAATAAATAGATAGTGAGTAAGACATGAATACCCATTAATAATTGTTAGGGTTAGGGTTATTGTTATTAGCATATTAAAATGCATGCATGGATAATGTGTTAGGTATTTCATTACTGAATGAATAACAAAAAAAAACTTGATCAGGTAATCACAAAGGAAAATCTCATTTGATTCAAAACGCAATAGAAGTCACAACCCGGTCACAACAAAATAGCTCGTGCAGTTACATAGCAACGTAAGTCAACATTTAATAGATACTGTGTTTAATAAACTGTATTAGTAAATAATACAAAACATTTTTGGCAGGGGCAAGATCAGAGGCAGGCATATGGATTATGGGGCTCAATATTTTGTAGTAGTAGTAGGTCATAAGTATCACCATTCATTTACTTTATTGTTGTGCAGCATATTGTTAGTGTTTATGCCACAGTGCTTTTGCAACACAAGACACTGATTTTAATGAAGCACATTTTAAAAGCTGAATTTGGGTTCAACAGTTCCAGCTGTATACAATGGATAGGCCACACAATGCATGATGCCATGTATGTAAGTTGTGGAATAGCATAGTGAGGCACAGTATAATTTACTTGGTTTGCTTTTTGTACCAAATTTCACCTTATTTGCATTGGAAGGCTTAGGACATGTTCATTGACTGGGAGATTAAGTAGTGTCATGTACTGTTTCATCTAATTTATCTAGTTGTTTTCATCTGTAATCTGTCTAGTTTACACCCTAGTATACAGATGTAACAGAGGTAACGGATGTACCATAGGATAAAAGTTCCCAGCTCCCCAAGTCCCTAAGGTCACAAAGAGAAAACAATTATAACATACTACTGAATGAGATGCCGCTCCATTGTTCTTGCTGAGTAGGAAGGACAAAGCTTATAGTTAAGCTGTAGCACGCCGACATGCTTGGTTCGGGAATAATCGGTAAACACACTTCCTGGTTCTCCGGCTTCTTGCCGACTTTATTTACATAAACAGAAAATAAACAATCGCTCTTCAGGGCTCCCCCTCACGGGTTCACCCCAAACACAACAAACTAAAATAAACCAAAACCAATCCAATTAAATTTAAACAAAGACGAAATGTCGGCATCCACTTCGCCCGAGTCGACTCTTTCTTCCGCCTTCTCTTCTGCCGCTTTGACTGCCGTTCTCTCACCTGGCTCCTCTACCAACTCCAGCATCTGAGGGATCACAGGTCGTTAAATACTGTTTGCAATTGGCATGATCCTCAGCCGGTGCTGATGGGCATGCCCGGACCTCTCCCGTGCATGTACTCGAGATGGACGCATGGCACATAGCTCCCCCCACAGAACGAACCAAGGGCTCGTTCGGTACCATAGTCCCCCCCCCTCCCCCAAATGGGAGAGGACGTCGGCCGCGGCGTTCTGAGCCCCCGGCCGGTGACCCACCCGGTACCGAAAAGGCTGCAGTGCGAGGTACCATCGGGTGATCCTAGAATTGGTGTCCTTCATCCTGTGTAGCCACTGGAGGGGAGCATGGTCAGTGACCAAGAGAAACCGGCGACCCAGGAGACAGAACCGCAGGGTCAGGACAGCCCACTTGATGGCACGACATTACTGTTCAATGGTGCTGAACCGACTCTCCCTGGGGCTGAGCCTCCTGCTGATATAGATGACCGGATGCTCCACCCCGTCCACCTCCTGGGTCTGCACGGCCCCCATGCCACGCTCCGACGCATCCGTCTGCAAGACAGTCTTTGGAGAAGTCGGGGTTAACAAGCACCGGTCCTCCGCACAGAGCCACTTTAATAGCCACGAAGGCCGTCTGGCACTGCGCCGTCCACTGGACCGGGTCTGGACTCCCCTTGAGTGAGATCCGTCAACGGGCAGGCCAGGTCAGCAAAGTTGGGAATTAATCATCGATAGTACCCAGCCAACCCAAGGAAATATCTCACCTGTTTTTTCGACTTAGGTGAGGGACAAACGGAAACGGCCGCCGTTTTGTCAATAAGAGGCCGAATACGGCCCCCAACCAAGAGGAAGCCCAGATACTGTAACTCTCTTCACCCAATCGCACATTTGCCTGGGTTCACCGTGAGCCCAGCCCCACGCAAAGCACCCAGGACCGCCCGCAAGTGCCGCACCCAATCATTACTGTAAATGACAATGTCATCGAGGTAGGCAGCAGCATACTCACAATGCGGCCGGAGTACTCGGTCCATGAGCCTCTGGAAGGTGGCTGGTGGTCCGTGAAGCCCAAAAGGCAAAGTGACAGATTGGTACAAACCAATCGGAGTGGAGAAAGCCGTTTTTTCTGCCAATAGCCTTTGGTCAAATCCAGCGTCGTAAAAGCGAGCAGTGCCCAGCCGATCCAACAGCTCATCCACCCGAGGCATGGGATAAGCATCAAACTTCGAAACTGCATTGACCTTCCTGTAGTCAACACAGAATCTCACCGACCCATCCGGTTTAGGGACCAACACCACCGGACTGCACCAATTGCTGTAGGATTCCTCGATTACCCCCAGCTCCAGCATCTTCTCAGTTTCTTCTCGCAGCACTTTTTTCCTGTGCTCGGGAATACTGTAAGGCCGAGTCCAAACTACGGTGCCCTGCGGGGTATGGATATGATGCTCTACGAGGTTAGTACGACCTGGCAGAAGGGAAAACACATCAGCAAACTCACGGACCAGTTGACGGACCTCCGCGCTCTGGGACGATGACAACAATAATCGCTCTGCAGGGCTCCTTTCTTTTCGACTACTTCGGCAGAAGAAGACATCAAGACATTCCGATTTAGTTGTCTCCACCCTTATGCAAAGTTTTTTTCTTGTGTTCTAATCCCGGAAACTCTTCGCAAGTTCTTTCGTGGCTTGATGGCTTTGATTTGGTCTGGCCCTGAGTCGGGTACTGAGCCCCTCTACTATGGGATAGGAGTTTGATTCGGTCTGACCAAATTGGCTAAATTAATCTGAGAACAGTAGGTCAGGGTGTGGAATCATTTAATTTGGCTCACATTACATTTTAGTTTCTTAGCAGACACTTTTATCCAAAACAACTTACAGAGTTCACAATTTCTACATACATCCATTTATACAGCCTGACATTTACTGAAGCAATTCAGGTTAAGTACATTGGTCAAAGATACAACAGCTGGGGGGAGACTTGAACTGACCACCATCTTAACCACTACACCACCAGCTGCCCCTGACTGTAGGTTTCTTTTTAATTGTGACAATGCTTGGCTGTACAAGCACTGCTTAGACTCTAGGACTCCCTTTTACAACTACTAATAAAGAGTTTAAGTAGTTCTCACTATCCCATACCTCGTAAGGTTTCCCAATGCAGCCCTCTAACTCTCTGTTGATTCAACGTTAACACTAAACTTTCTGCAAACAAAAGTATTGGAAGAGCTAACACATAGGAAATAAGTAACTTGATCAATGGTGCTAAAACTGTTATTCTTGGTCACCAATTCAATCCATGAAATAAATTTTGGAGATAAAATACACAAAAGGTGTGTGTAACTCATAATTTCAACTTTCATTTTGTGTGTTTTATCAGGAGCCTGTTGACACAATGAACTGTTCTATTATTTCGCAACCCTCTGAACTTTTAACTCTTAACTGCCATGTTAGCTATCGTAGAAAATCTCTATGTAGATAGCTTTGGGATGATGAAATGATGAAATGATGAAATGATGAAACGTTCAACCATAAACAGAAAGCCATTGTGTATGCATTTTGCAATGGAGAATACCTTCTAATACTTTTAACCGTTACACAAAACCAGTTTTTTCAGATATCTAGCCTTTTATCATCTAATTATATATATATAATTATAGACCGGATCAGGCAGCTTCAGACTTGCGATGCATCAGTGGTTTAGCTTCTGGGATACTATGTCTTAGATGTCATTACAGCATATTAAGTTTAATCAGCATACAGATGTTTTTTATTGGAACATCCAGCTGTTTCTACATGTTGCCAAGATCCTTTCACACCTCATGTAACCTTGAGCACCTTTTCAATGGTCAAAAGATAATGTGGGTGTTCTCATTAAGTGTCTTGCTGTTCAACTGTAAGGGCTGGAAACTATTGCTAAAAGAGGAGCATCTTCCACCATAAAAAATATACCTGTCATGAGCGCAAAAAACTTATTACAGTTATGAGTCATGCTTTAATAATTCCTGTAACCATATGCTGCAGAGAATGGACACCAGCTCACCAGCTTTGCAATCAACTTGCAAATCTTAGTGTGTATGTCTGGCCATGTTTAGGGGCTCAGAACTTGATTTGCATTCATTCAATTATTTGTCTAATTATTTGTCTAAAGCTGCATATACCAAATCATTCAAGAATGACGACAGGACGGGGCATGTGATTAAATGTGGTTAAACTTTAAAAAAAAAACTTTAAAAAAACAATTGTCACATATCAGATTCCTTTATTTTCCATTCAGCCATTTGTCATGCCATGTCATCTACAAAGAAGCCTTAAATTGCGTGCAAAACTGACATGACATTCATAAAAATAAAAAAATCAGTTGTACCACTGCCAGCAAGGTGTTTTTGAATGCTTGTCTTCTGTCACTCTCCCTTCGTTTTCCATTCATTCAAGGCATCTTGGAGGCTGTCCAACAAAAACTGTCTCAGATAACAATGAAACTGCCGGCAAGGTGTAGGCAGCCAGCTGGCTAACAGCCTGAACTGAGATGGAGCGCAATGGAGTCACATGCTTTCATCCCCGTCCCAGAAGACCACCCCAGGGACCATCATGACTTCTGCAGTTCCACCTTCCCTCAGCAGCAGAGAGCGATGCGTGGTATCCTGGTGGCACTGGCAGTGCTGACATCAATGGGGATGGGGACTTTCTACATGTGTCCATGTTCAGCACAACCTCAGGAGGTAATGAAAAGAAATGCAATAATCGCACAGTAAAGAAATCTTAAGACAAAATGTTGTCCGTTTTCGGGATTGGTTCTTAAAACCATCAGTGCATAATGATTTTTGGATAAAATTTTCATTGCAAAGCATTTTAATAGTTTAATAGTACATTTACACTGTTTTAGATTAATTCAACATTTTCCTTTGCTCAGCACCACAGAACTGGATGTTGGGATTTATGCTCTAAAATTCTGAGAAAAGTTGTTATTGTGGTGTTGTTATTGAGTGTTTAAATCAATAATTCTAAGGATTACAGTAACTGAAAAGTCAACACTGGCATTCTTTTAAATCCTGGAAACACCTCAGCTTTTCAGGAGAAACCCAATAAACCACAGTATTTTCGATATAAGCAAGATAAATATAGGATGAATTTGAATTAAATGTATTATACTTTAGAAATGAAACATCACAGAACATAGAGCTATAGTTTTAAATGTGTGTAAAATGATATATGTGCAGTAAAGCTCATTCTTTTATATATTAGCAGTAAAAGCCAACCACAGTCCCATTATAAAAACGAAGTCGTCGTCCCCATTACATCCATGTCAAATGCTTCCCATACATACGACATAAGTGACACAATTTTAGAACCAGAGGAACTGCATTGACAAACTCAACAAATCGCTTTCAATTGAAAAAGGTGAGTATCAGTTTATCCAATTTTCTGTCCTCTGCATTTTAAAGTCACGTTTCTTTTGTACTTTTACATTTCAGATTATTATATCTGGGCATAAAGGCCACATATAGGATGTTCTTAGTGACAGGTATAGGTTAATACAAACGTATTACAAAATCTATATTTTTCTTGTTCCTCGGATAAGAATGGCATTTACAAGATCTTCACAGTACCTAAAAAGGGCATTTACTTCATTCAGGGCCAGGTGGAGAACATGAAACCTGTCGAAGAGAAAACTGACTTTATTGTGCTGTATTGGTCAATCAGGAGTGAGAACATAATCGAAAAGATATACAATTCAGAAATCCCTTGCCCTGTTATTTTTGCAAAAAAAGTTGATCTTATCTCTTTATCTGAAATTTAATGTGAATGAACCTAATCTGGAAAAGACTAAATTTACAATTTATGAGCTTTGAGACGTCCGTTGCAAAACTGATGTCAAATACTATGAAGGAGGAAAGTTGTGATGGCATTAAGGCTGAGAAGGCTCTGTCCCGGCTGTGGAGAGAAAACGTATTCCTCCTCACCACAGAAAATCACCCAGCCCTGAACAGTTGGTTCACTATCATACGTATGAATATAAGCTGTATATCATTGCCATTAACAAGACATAACCATGAAAGCAAGTAAGAAATCTGTAATAATACTATTCCAATGTTTCCGTCTTCTCCTGCAGTAGGAATTTTAGATTGACATAGAAAGGGTAGTCGAAAACCTACTGTGATTTGCTTGGAAAAAAATTCCGAAAATTCCCAAGAGATCCCAATGTATTTTTTTTCATGTAAGAAATGTAGCATGATGAAGATCAAATCACTTTAATAACGCTCATATTACTGTGTTTGAGATTAATTTGGCCTGTCCTGTGTATATACATCTAGAGAATGTCTTATGTGAACAACGTACATGTCAAATCCCTGTACTGCGCCATTTTTGGGTGTGTTCCAAATACAACCACTTACTTCCCCATTTCTTCTTGTTTCCCTTTCATTCAATGACTTTCCCTTTGGCTTTCACATTGCGACACACTGTTGTTGTGTTGATTTCAGCAGACAGCAGCATATAAGGCAACTAGTCAAAACATGAAAGCAAAAATGACAGTGGCAATGAGTACACACACCCACGCAAATGGTTCTTACATGTTCAGGCCGACAAACTCTCATAGGAGTGACAACGGTTGCGGCCTTTTATTTGGCAAGGTCAAAGAAGATGGGTTATTTCCTATTTGTGATCCTCAAAAAGCCTGGAGCCATTGTGTGCCCTAGGCTGGGAAAACTCATCCAGTAAGACAACCCTCTTCACAGGGGATGCAGATGGTCACTTACTATATGCCATATTGGAATGTTCGTCCGAGATGAATATATCAGTCTGATATTTGTTTTGAAATGTTATTTTAAGGGCAGAGATGTGCAAGAACGCAAATACGCAAGCTGTGTACCCTAAATGCTGGGAATGAAATAATAAAAATAATAGGAAAATTTCTAAATCACTCTCAGTGAAAGCAAATGTACTGTGCTGATATTTCAACAAGTCAGCATTAGCTTATTGTTGGCATGACTAGCGACCTTCGCCGTTGGCTGGTGATGTTGGCCCAGCAGGGGGAGCAGCTCTTGTCCTCCATGCTCTCTGGAACAGTATGACTGGGAATATGACTGGGAGTCATTTTTTACAATCAGACTGCACAAGAGTGGCTCAGGAGGTGCATGTAACAAAGCCTGAGATATTACTGAATAAATACATTGTTTCCACTGTTTACTCATGTAAATCTCCCACTTAAAAAATATATAATGACACACGGTGTTATCTTTAACGACCCTTAATTTTAAAAGTTTCTTTGCTGTAAGCCTGTTCATATACAAATAATAAAACTGCAAAAAAACTGTAAAACTAAGTTTAAAGCCCCTTTGTCTAGAAGCTGCTGCTACACTGATAATTAAAATCTAATGAAGGTAGTTTGCACTATTAACCATTGTTTGCACTATCCTTGTTTATCATTACACACCAAAGATTTATGAAGATCACACCCTTAAGATCAGTACTAAACAGACCCTGAACAGATCCTTACTGCCATAGACAGTCGAATATACATAAATTGTGGGTGGCTAAAATACATATTCTGTTTGATGTATTGGATGAAAACCGCCTCTTTCCATCCTCTCACTCTCTGTTTCCTCTTGCTCAGCCCACAGTCTCCAATCAGCCAATCTCAGAAATGATACAAAGCTTTTTCCTTCGTTGCTCAGTCATCGCACTGTCAGCTAAAAAACACTTTTAATGAAGAGAGCCAGCCCCTAGCCATCCTAACAGATTCACACATCACATACACCAGTTAATTAGGAACACCTATCTACTACTGGGTCAGACCACCCCCCCCCCCCCCCGCTTCCAGAGCAGCCTGAATTCTTCACGAACATGTACTCCACAATGTTTCTGAAACGTTCCACAGGGTTTTTAGTCCTTTGCTACGCGATGGCACCACAAAGTTGCTGAAGAATGGATGGTGTCACATTCGTTACACATGCATTATCCTGCTGGAAGTCTCCATGTGATAAAGCGTAGACTGTTGACATGGTCATCAACAATGTTCAGATCTGCTATGGCATTCAAACTTTTTTCAGTTGGTACAAAGGGACCTCATCCCAGGAAAACATCCCCAACACCATTACACCACCACTACCAGCCTGCCAGGCAGGATGGGTCCGTGGAGCACATGCTAAATCCTGATTTGTTGGACCAGGTTTTCCACTCTTCAAGTTTCCAGTGTAGGTCATGTGCCCAATAGAGCTACAATAGTGCCTCCGTGACCAGGATCAATGAGTGGATTGGAGTGGATTGGAAGACCTGGGAAAACAACTGATGCCAACTGAAAATATTCTAGAGAATAAAACTCGAGTGAAATTAACATTAGATTTTCTGTCAATTGTGGACATGAGCTTTACTCCACAGCCATCTCTACCATATTTTATTACATGATCTATGTCATAGTCAATGCTTTCCAACAGGAATTGAGCACTTCAACTGACTAGATTACAGAAAACCCTAAATGCAAGCCTCCAGTTTTACTGCTGTGACCAAGGTGCTCTATATACCCATAAAGGGCTCTGTATTGGCATAGCACTGTGAGGAACTTCTTTTATGGCCTACTGTCTAATTGTCTGCATGTCATCTGAGATCAATGTTCATGAAACCTGGTCCACTCCAAAGGGATGTCCGTATTAAAAAAAACTTTGACTGCTAAAATATATAAACCGATTTGACCATTTTTAATTGTTCAACAATAGCGTCTAAAGTTTTGCCTGCACTATTTGAACACTTCTGTTGTTTCTGTAATTAGTGACTGAAGAATGTAATATTATAAATATGTTGTTCAGGGATTGCGTAATACATTATTTTAGATAAACAGCCCTGCACATGCTCTGTGTCCGCCAAAGAGAACCGTGTCGGTCAATCTGTTGAGGATCCAGTTATTCCTCTTTACACTGTGTGATTCTGAATGATATGCCAGCTAGACACTTCTGTTCCCCTTTTCAGCTCCCCTATATACATTCTAATTACAAAGTGTTTTGCTGTATTCTGTGTTGATATAAAGTAATGCAAAAATTATGACTTTTTCTTTTTAGAACACATGGATGATATGAAAAGAGATAATAGAAAATAGTTATGTGGTCTCTTTGTGCAAAGAGCGAAACGCAAATGCAGTGCACTCAAACTAAGAGATAATTAGAGATAATGTGAGATAATTCTTTTTCATAATAGACAGTGTCCGATATAATAATTAGTAAGTAAATGCTTACTATTAAAGACAAACCTTGAATCAGTGAACCAGTGAAATAAATAACGCATTACACTGTAAATAAATGGACGCTGAGCCAAACTGACAACTTTTCTGTAGCTGATAAATAAGTCAAACAATACAAGTGTGCAAACATAGTTTCCTTCAATTAATGTTAGAATTTTCAAACACAAACATATGAGGATACAGATGGCCTTGATTTGAGCTTTTGACCTAGATGCTAAGGTGAAGCACAACACTTATTGAGGATATCTGAACATATTTTCGCTGTGAACTAAGCCATGATGTAACATTTCTCATGGAAGTGCAGCCATAAATGGGCGACTCCCTTTTCTCTGTGAAAGACCTCAGCATTGTGCAGCTGTGACTTTGAGGTGAAAGATGAAACTAAAGGCTAGTTGCTGGGAAATCCCGTTTCAGAGCAGCTTCATCAACAACACCTTTTCTGAGTTGTTTAGCAATCAGGTTTTTCCTGATACGAAAGGTAATATGCAGTTGAAAACCCTGGATAGATGCATTCAGTCTTAACATAAAGAATTTTACATATATGGATGTTAGAATAAAGTAAAAGTACACTAAGTATCAATGCTGGTTATTTTAAGTTTAAACATTAAATTATCTGGTTAAACCCCAGTATATAGTATATAGTACATATTTTCTAGATATTCTAATATTGAGCGTGTTTTGTTATTAATAGGCCTTTTTCATCCATCTATTGATGCATGTTGTTAGCTGCCCATACAGGGTGTACAAGAGCGCTGATTCCCAGCAGTCGAGAGTACAGTAATCACTCGCTGATTCATTCTGTTCATTCTGATACCTCTCCTGTCCTGGGTTATTCTGTGTACTCTACCCCACAGGTTTGACATTCACTTGGTACAAGTGGGACAACCGCCTTGATGCAGAGTATCTGCTTTGATACTTGGTCAACACAGTTCTCGTTTAAACTCATCAAATGAGGAGGATTGACTCCAGGAAACATGGCAACCATCAATGTATGTCATTAATAATGACAGGTGGAAAGGGAACATTTTCATACTGACTGAAATAATGATGGTGGAAAGGAAAAATTTTCTTACTTACTAGAAACCAGAATAGATTCGTTTTTTTTTGTAAAAAAATAATTCCATTGTCCTTGCCATTGTGAAAGGAAATGATCATGAGTTATAAACACGAAATTAATCACTTTATAAAAATATTTATATACTTAAAATGGTGGGTATCCTTGTGAAAGTTCTAATATGTTCTATATCAATTTGAGATGAACTGCTGGAATCGTTAAATATAATTTCCTGAATATAATGCCTGCTATCTGGGAACACAAGGGTATTTATATTAATAATATATTGTTCACTCATTACAACTAATTTCCTTTGTGTAACATATTTTAATACATTTAATAATAAGAAACTGAAGGCTATCACTTGACATTGCCACTTGCAATGAGCTTGGTACTATGGTATTCCACCAATTCTTTAAAAAACGCTCATGATCACAAATAATAATACAGTCCTGGTCACTCATCTCATATCTAAGATATATCTATCATGTGTCATGTCTTTGCAAAGATAAGTTATAGGTAAATGCCATCAGAGCACAGCTCCTACTATGTACTGGTTATATCATCTCAAATTCATAAATCATGGTTTGATTAAGAACAGATCACAATGTACAGCATGGATAAATTATTAAATCAATTCCTGTTAACTAAGGAAATGAAGGGACTTTTGTTACTTCAGTATTCCAGTCATTTTCTTTATTTTTATATCTGCATTTTTTATTATTATGCGAAAGATTTCAAAGACTTCAGACAAGGTGTATGACAGCATGTATGTTTTAGAATATACACAGCTATAGTGCAGATCACATTCTGTCCAAAAAACCTGAATATAGGTTGAAGATGGAACTGGGGAGTTGTTAGAACAGTAATAATTAAAATGTATATCTATTTAGTGTAGAATTTTTTTTACATTTTTTAAATGTCTGTATTCGGAATAACATTAGTTAAAAATTCAGGGCAGGGGTCCTTCAGAAAACGTTTATTGGCAGTCTTGATGTGCCAATCAAAAAGGCATGGTTACATTACATAATTTAAAAATATCTAAACTGTATGTTGCGAAGGAAAAAATGTAAGAGACACAATACATTGTCGGGATCTCTATGAGGTTTAATCGAAAACATTTTCTTTTCTGACATGCACAAATATGGTCCAACAGTACAGCTCTTATCCAGGAAACTGAGTCACATCTGAATGAAGGGTAGTGGCTTTCTCTGCATTTTGTTTTATGAAGGTCAGAAAATGCCTTGCAACCCCCACAGTGTGAATTGTATTATATTTAGGGGCTGTTACATTGTGCTTCATTTGTGGAGGGGCTCTGGGTGAGAAATGAATATATTTTCTGGTGTTTTGTTTTTTAGTTTTTTTACTTTTCTCTTAAATCTGACTTTTTCACAGTTATCACCAGATCAAACACTTTTAACAGCTATCTGAGATTTATTGTAATGTTTTTCATTAAGTTAAATGACTGATCTTCCAGTTACTGTGGGATGATAATGTTGCTTATGCTCTTCAAAACAAAGATTGCTTTATAGATCTATTTTCAAACCCAAATGATTACAATCGATCCTTTTTTTCTTCAAATACAGTAAAGCGATTGTGTTAATGTATTAATAAGGCAAATGGTGCCAAGGGGGATTTCAGATTAGGTATCCTGCACTAACTCAATATGCCTGCTTCTATAAAGAACTGAATATCAATGGATGAAACATCACACAAAGTTTTTGCATAGATGTCAATGGATTTCAGCAAGCACTATAAGGGCAAAGGCAAACGACCTTGGTAATAAACAAAAATGGGAGGGTTCATTTAAATATCAAGAAAAATACTGAAATGACGAGAGCGTACTGTAGGAGATGGCACAAACCACAATTACCAGTTTACCTGGGGAGTTTCAGTGCGGAGGGGCTATAAATCACTAACCCTAACCCTAAGTCTCCCCATCTACAGTTAAAACAATTCATCCTTCCAAACACAACTACAAAAACCATCCCACTACCACAGCCACTAACAACAACAACGCACTTAAAGCACAAACCATACTGTGTGTGCGTGTATAGAAAAATCAAACAGCATCCAGAGAGTCATAGAATCCAAAAATGTATTTGAACATGAATTTCCTCTCCAAAGAAATATGTGACAATACAAAACAATCATCCGAATCTCACAATTTACATTTTTTACGTGACTAAAACAGATAAAATAAATTAATAATTCTGTCAGGATGTCTCTTTCGTGTTTTCAGCCTGGACAGGTGTCACGAGGTGCGGGGCACCAGAGCAGGGATGAACCCAAGCGCAGCTCCCACGCGAACCCAGTCCCGGCCAGAAACGGCTTTCGAGGCACAGCAAGGAGACTCAGTCAAAATCCAAACTGCACATGATCTTTAATGGTACATGAGAACAAGAACAATGACTCCCAACGACAAAACCATTGTGACAGGGTTATAGAGAAAACATAAACCAAGTTGAGACGTGCAGGGCGAATTAAAACAAAGAATGAACAAAACAGTGCACATGAGTTGGTGGAATGTTAACTGAGTAATTGGTTGATTGAAAAACATGACAGAGTAACAGAAGAGGTGAAGGTGAACCGTGACAACAGGTCACCTCTTCATTCATATATGTTGAATTAGATTCTAGATGATATTGCATTAATTCAATTGGTCATCTCGTTGAAAAAATGTTTTAACTATGAAAACCAAGACCGGTACTTGTTTTTAAACCATAGCCTGTCCAAAGAACACATTTGGAACAATTATCATAAGAACCATAATCATTGAAGAGCGGTCGATTCCCTTGGGTTGCTGTTGGTTGAACACAGTACAAATAAGGACAATTTTTAGGACAATCGACAGATTGCAAAGTTTCTCAGCTGCTTCCCAGTGGCCTTTGTCCAACCTGATTCTATCAAACAGCTTTCTGCTGTTGTTTTGTAGATTACCAGCACACAGACAGTATGTGCAGTATGCACTTAAATCTCCTTTAAAAATTTAGTTGTTTTTTTTGTGTCGTTTTGTTGTTGTTATTTCTCTCAGTCCTGTGGAAGCTGGACTTACACAGGGGGGAAAATAGAGGCAAACAAATGTTTAACCACTCTCACTTTTTCTGAAAGGGGTCAGAAAATAGGTTATGTCCAACATTTTACAGTAAACCTTCTAAAATTTTAAGCGAAACAAAGTAAGCTTTCAGCTATTTCTATTTTAGCAATGAGTCATGACTATATATGATGAGTATCCATTTAACCACAGAAAATAGGATTGTTGCCAAGATAATAATCAAACTAGTCTGTGAAGTGAGGAGATGTGGTGACAAGGAAATTATTTCCTTGAGCAGATTTAAAACTGCAATGTATTATACGTATATAGATTTTTTAAAAGATTTTTAAAAAGATGGTCCTACATAGCTCTTTCTCTTTTTATTGCATGATATTAAGTGTGAACCAAAACTGGAAACTGCGATGTAGTGAACTCAGGCCTCAATTTTGAGCAAAAATAAAACAGTCGAGTAGAGGCAGAACATTTCCTCGTGTAAATGTTGCCATGGTTAAATGCCTCTTGATGGAATTAGATTGGACATATGCCAGACATGTCTTCAAAGCTACTTAAAAAACAAACCTATTATTAGAGGCTGTTTCTGGCACAAAGTAATGTGTAGTAATACTAAATGCAATTCCAAATCATTTTAAGTTATTTGGGGGACTTTTAAATTGAACACCCACACAGAAGATGCATTAAAGTTTCTTTGCCCATAGATTTCAATCAAAAACTTATAAGGGGTATTTTTTGGTTGCTGAGTCATATTTGACATGTGAAATATAGTAAATGGAAGTGTACTAGACAACAAGTAAACAAGTGTTTCTGTAGAAAAGAAGTGTTTTTGCAGTTAAGGGCTTAAGTTCGTGGAAATGGCAGGCAATATGCTGGTCAGTATCTTACAGCCCCCCTTTCGTCTCACTCTGGGGAATCCCCAGGCCTTTGAGCATGCTCTCTCATCCCAGGCTGCGACGAGGGGTATTGGGAACCCAGATCTCTCTCCTAGAATGACTGGGCTGTGATCTTAACCTGAAGAGCTCTACAGAGAGGAAACTAAAGATTAATAAAAGGGGGCTTCCCTTCTGCCACCGTGTCTGTGTCTGATTCCTATTTGCAAGTTGACACCTAAACCCCTTCACACTTACTGCACTATCGCTACCTTGCAGGATTTATGTATGACCTTCTATGTCTAATTATGGTGGATGCTCCAAAAGCATTGCTAGTATGACTAGTTTACATCATATCACTGCATCATTTCTGGTGTCATGATCATCATTACTGCCCTGATGAAGTGAAGATGATGAACTGCTGCAGGAGGAGAAAGTAACAACTGGGAGTGAATGTACTCACTTCTTGTAACATTAACTTATCTTGTAAGAGGCCGTACCTGGGCTCAAATACATATAGAAGAATTTTAATGCTCGTGTCCCATGTGTGAGTGGGCTGTGCGAAGTCCGCTTGTAGTCATTCAGGCTGTGGAGCAGTCCACCTGAAGCAGGGGGAATTCATGCAACAGGGACACTGACCACGCTGTAGACAACCACTCTCCTGAGAGCAGGCCCTCCGGCCTGTCTGTCAGTGTGGTTTTGGTTTTGTCCCGTTTTTAGTTTTACCTGGGCTCTCTGCTTGTCGGGGACGCACTCCGCTTAGGCACCGGCACCAATGTCTTTATATGTTCTGTGTTGATGAACACGTGAATCTGCTGCAGTGCATTATATTATTATTCTTTTCTTTTTTTCCTCACCTTCCCCTCCCCCTACTGTAGCCAGGTGCAGACCTGAGAAGACAGGGCTTTGGGAGGCTATGTGGAGAAGTTTACTCCTTTTCTTTTGATAATAGTGAAACAGTGTGCATGTGCTGTATGTTGTATCTCCAATGATGACACAGGTTTGCAGATTTGACACGCTTTTTGTGATCCTCCCTTTCACATCTTCAGTAGGGTGTATGAGGACAGGCACCGCCGGCCACTGGACCCTTCCACAACTGCATATGCTGTGTTTCCAGACTGGGCCCCTCTGAGTAGAGTAGTTGGGGGCAGGGAAAGAAAGCTTAAGCTCTTTTTCTTCAGCGGTGGAGGATTCTGTATACTTGCTATTCACAATCTAATTTGGTTAAACTAACACTGTCTGGAAATAATACAATGGCTTTGAAAGGGGTTAAGAACCTTTGACTCATTGGTTGTGTTTCTCTCCTGGTAATCGTTAAACTGCTGCATAGGTCAGGGGTCAACAACATACCCGGCGCTATGGGTGGGCCTTAGAGGGCCGTGCCCACCTACAGAGCTTCTGTTGCACCCCAAGAGTTTGAATTATTTTTTATTTATTATTTTCATAATTAGGCCCCCCCACGAAAATGTTATTCCCGTCCACTGATTTGCTTTTGCAGCCAGCTCTGGTCGACAAACCTGGTCCTCGAAAGCCCTACAGTGTCTGTGCGTCTCCAAGCTACCTCTCAGTTAACTTCTGACTTACACCTGAAAACGCCAGATGGGATCATTATTAATCCAACAAATGGGTTCCATTAAATTATTAAGAAGTGAGGTGGAACAAAAACTTGTAGACTCTAGCTGAACTTCTATCTGATATCCGCGAGGAACAGGGTTTACAACCGCTGGCAAAGATTGTAGTTATACGCCACCAAGTGGACATTTCAAGTATTGCACTTATTCATACATTTTGGTGCACCCGATCAAATCAGAATCACACAATTAACAGCGATTCATAACCTTTTGAGAATTGGAGTGTTGTACACCGATCCTATATCACAGATTACTTCTAGGAGCTACAAGGAACGGGCTTGTGGAGTTTGGTTTTGGTAACCTAACAACGGAATTCCTGACAACAACATTTCACTACAGAAGTAACTTATTGTGAATTAGACTGCCAGCTATATTATTAACGAAAATGGCGGAATATTAGGTTTGTTCGATAAACCGTAGAGGAGGAATTTGTACTGAAAAGTAAACCAACCGTCTGAATCGTCTGAATTTCTGAATTGCATAAACAGGTTTTGAAACAAACTGCATATATTTCCACGAACGTTGAAGTGAAAACAACTCACGACTTCATATCTTACGAGATCCGAATTCTAAAATTTTTATGAATAACCCTTAAAAAGCGCCCTTTATCCTCTGTGTGGTGCGTTGGGTATAGATGCATAGTGTAGATTAATAGTGTGTATAGATGCACTTCCAAAGCTAACCGCCTGGAGGCACGGTATCGCTATTTTTAACGGGTCACTTCGTTTTGGGTTAAGTCCAAATTCACAAAATCTTGGACCAAATCCAAACTTCGACAACCCGCTAATCGTATTTATTTAAATTGTATTTGATAGCTTTTTCTTTTTTGAGTACCTTACTTTCTTATTTCTCCATACCAACATACCAAACAAAAAACGACCATTTATTACGTTTATGTAAAGTGCGATTAGTGGATTTTCAATGTTTTGATTTGGTACTAGCCTACGTGTAGTAAAAAACCTAGAAGGAAATACTTTTTTAAACAAAGTTTCTGGTTGAAACTTTTATTCCATGAAACATTGAACCACTTAATCAATGAATAGCATAGTTAACATTTTATTTATACTTTTTTCCTGAAGTATTTCTATATGTTAACTTGTTAACATTTTATTCGATACATTTTCCTGACATCTTTCTATATAAGTTAAATAAATAGAAGAGCTGGATGACTGAGGCGAATTCAGTCAATAACAGTCACAATCCAAACAGAACAACATTTTCCAAAAAACTTATGGTTTGGATCAGTGAGATAATGTCAGCCTAACAGATTCAATTGGCCCTATTGGTCCAATTGTAGTTGACCCTTTATAGTTCAACAGACAACCGACAACTTATGCCCATAATTCACATTGTAGGAGTCTTCATATATTAGCGTATTTCTATAGATATTTGCATAGATCCATATCTATATCCATATATCTCATATGCTCGCTTGCCATGTAGCTATTCTGACCATATGTGGAGAAACTTAAGTCTCTACACCTACACCTCGGCACCATGGCTTTGCAGTCGGGCTCACGTCGCCCGAGCAACATTCATATACTTCACCACAAGCTGCATCAGAGCGACACGTTCCCATTAGTCAGGGTCTGCAATCACCGAGGAGATCACAGCTCACTTCTTCTGTGGTTTTCACTTCAGAGTGGCAGACACAGGTTTGCAAATTTTGCTCAAAAAGTTTATTTCACAAGGACGACTATGAAGACTATGAAAACTATTTCCCAATACCAGTGTATAACAATTAAAACCACCGAGACACTAACGAGAAATTAAAACAAATTTATGTCTTTCCTCAAGTGAAAGCATGACAGTTACAAATTGCATCGTCGTTCTCAAAGAAATAAACCAATGCTGCATGTGTAATAACTTGCAAAACAAACAATCCAAAAAATCGTAGCAGCGGGCGTGTAATTTTAGCAGTCTTTGGGCTTGCTCACGTTTCATAATAGTTGATTAACAATCATTTGTATACAATTGCTATTGTTGCAGTTTAAGCAATGCTAAACAAATGCCGTGTAAAAAACATTGATAGACCAGCCATTTTATTCTCTGTTGGCAATATCGTCTCATTTTTGTAAATTGCGTTCAATCGTAAATTTACATAATTCCAATGTGGTTATCGTTTTTGTGTCGATACGATTTTCCGTCATCTGTTTGTAGCATTATGGTCTTATTCATAATGATGGTTTTAAATTAGGTTATGATATTCGTCATTGTAGCTACCCGTACCCTTAGTTCCCTTAGTCATTTCTCATTAGTGATCGCTAGGTGAGTAGTGGGAGACACGCTGACGTAACTCTGAATTATGCAATTTAAGTCGTTTAACACTTTCCTTACCCGAGGATTTGTCGTGAACGACCTACAGCCCGTGTAGTTTTAAAATGACAGGTTCATATCCACCTCAATCAGGCTGAATTAATATTTTTTGATGGCAGTTAACATCATAAAGGATTATCCTCACAAAGAGGTTTTGAAAAACATGCTTCACAGAAACTTGTTCCAGAAACAATTAAATCAAAAATAATACTTGGACTAACAATACCACATCAGCTAACTCACCCATAAATCTTTAGATTCAAGTGTACATTTATTGTAAACAAAGTGATTAAATACAAGAGGCAATTTATAGTTGTTTTGTTACAGTCTAGGAAAAGTCTAGGTATACAAACTCTCCACCTCAGTTTTTAACAGAGTAAATACACTGCTTACCTCAGATGCTACCCTTCAAAGTTCCTACTTTACAATTTTTTCCTTAGGTAATAAATACCCTATATTGTATTCGCAATACATTCGCACTCCACGCAAATTCAGTTACGGGATAAGATTTAATTCAAAGAACCAAAGTGTGGTTGTGAAAGCCAGGCAAATTCAGGCAGGTGGGTCGGTCTGTGTTGGGAAATTTCAAACAATTGCAATAAATAATTGGGCTGGTGTGTTAAGAAATGCCTGGGCTGGTTTTTAGTCCCAGTCCGTCACTGGTGAAAGCCGTCTTCTCGCTGTTTGCGGGATCGTTGCTGCTAGCCAGTACCCAATATCCGTATCCAAAGTAAAATACCACCCTGCTTCCTTTTGGTTTGTGAGGGACGGCTCTATGCGGGGCATAGGGTGGGCATCTTCGTGATTCATAGCACAAATGGCAGTGGTAGTCCCCGCAGAGCCGACCATCCTTATTCCGGACTAATATGACGGATGCAGCTACTTCTATAACAGAGCAGACTGCTAGTCTGTTGGTCTGGATTACGTCCTTCTGCTTGGGAAAAATCTAGGGTCTCTCCAATGCCCATTGGGGCCTGCGCAATTTGTTGACACGTAGTCGGACCCGAGTGCCTTAAACTCGTACCAGGGCCCCAGCAACTAACCACTCGCTGCTTCCCAACCACCCAGCAGAATCTGGGGATAGTCGCTGTCGAGAGAGACATTCTAAACAGATGGGAAAGCCTTGGAAAACCACCTCACTGAAACAGACCGACATGTTCTGACTTGAGAACATTTTGGTCTTGATGTATACTCCCGCAGTGTCGCCTCCACGGGGGCAGACAGCTCAGGATCTGGAGTCTCCTGTTGTCTCAGTGCCTCCGCCAGAATTCTCCCCAACAGCGCTGTCGGTGACGCCATCTCTCATCACTGCCTCTTTCTGTCCCTCCTGCCAGTCCTGTTGTTCATCCTTCACCATCTCCCACTGTGGTGATACTGCAAGAGCACAGGCACAGACATGCAGAAAGTCTCTGTAGCTCTTGATGCAGGTGGCCTGTTTGGAGGGCCTCTGGGATCTAGCTGTGGAGCATATACGTTTTCTAGTGGAAGTTTCAGTTGGTTCTTTAGCTTGCCACTTCATGTCGCGGCTAGTGTGTCTCGATCCCTCCTATTCTTCTCCTCTTCCTGATGACACTATCACATCAAACAGGAACTGTAAATCTCCCAGCAATGCGATTGCTGTTGCCTGGCGATCACTAGCTAACAGCTAACAATTGCATCGTAGGTTCATTAATGATGGATATGTTAGACAGTTCGCTCAGATATTGTTTGCATTCTGAGGTTTTTTTGGTTTTGTTTTGTTTGCAAGCTAGTTGAAATTACACTTGAATATTTTTGCATTGTGAATGTTGCCGTTAAATTTTAATTAAGAAACACATTTCAGAAATCAGACCTGCACTCCTATGGAGCCCTGGAACGAACACGGTGACATTTTGTGTTACTAAATTTTTCAACTTTATTGATTGTAGTGAGATCTGTTCAGGGCAACTGATTGGCTCTTGAAAGGACCAGCCTCAGGCCATATGATTATCGTTTGGAGGAAAGTTTGAAATTTGAACTGCCTATTGATATGCCCTGAATTTGTTTAGTAGGCTGGACTGCCTGCGCTCCCAATAGCGAGGCATCTTTCACTTATAGTGCAAATGTAAGGTAACCCTTCATACACATGGACATGGTCCTGTTTTTCCCACACCTTCTTTGGTGCAATGCCACACTCATTAGTTATCTAATCCAACTCAAACTGGGTTGCATATGTATCTTTCCTTATTTTATTAATATTGTTGGCCATGTTCATGTTAAATGCATTGTAGCTATGGGTAAAGCCATGATAGGATGCAGACATTCACGCAACACGGTCTTTTATTAGGCACTGTGCTTTTCCGCTTTTCTCCACAGTACCACAAGTAACAACAGATAATGCGGCCCTCTCGATCACTACCACAGGAAACTGACCCTAACTCCCCTGGCTAGCAAGCAATCTTGGTTAGGGTTGCTTTCCTTTAGTTTCACCCTGGCGGTACTGATCAATTCTGCCCCATCTCCTGCTTTGGTTTCGAGTCAGCATTGCTGGACTGTCTCTCCCCTTCTCTTTTCTTACAGCATGTTTTTCTTTAGTCTAATATTGACCTGGCTGTAGGAAAGGGTCTTTTAATAAGAAATGGTTATTATAAAATTGTCTTTGACTTCACACTTTTGCATTTTGTGTTAATTAAGAACTCATTGTGACTAAGAATTAAGTGTAATAAATATTAAACAATGCTAAAATTTCATTATGAAAAGGTTCAATAAGCCTTAACTCACGGGCCCAGTATCGTGAGTTTGGTGAATCTTCTCATCCCAAACAAACAGTATTTTAAAATGACCAGAATACTTACTGAAGTGGTAAAACTGGTCATGGCCTAAACACCCAACACATAGGAGCATAGTCCTACATTAGACTGCATTTCATCAATGCCAGTCACCATTCTCCCAAAGCAATGACATGGTGAATGTTTGATGTCCTACCTCCAGCTATTACCGCAGCCCTTCTAGTGGTTTTCGTTGTGAAAATCTGCTTCTCGGCCTAAAGTTCTCTTTTTGCATATTTTCCTACCCTGCAACTGCTGCACCTCCAACTGTGAAACCTCAGTAGATATGAGCAGGGAGCAGTCAGAGGCTTGAACACTTCTCAGAACTAACACTAACTATTAAACAGGTTTTCCACATACTCTTTAGGCCCTTACTCACCCTACAGTCCACCACTTGATTTCAGCATTAAGAAACGGGTGTCCCTTTACCTTTTTGGTGAGCCAGTTTTCAGGACAGGCCCATTTAATAGAGAAGATCATAGCAGCAATTGACCAATGTGCTGGATAGCAAACAACATTCCCTGTTTCTATAGAAAGAACACACAACAGATTGAGCGAAGATGCTTCTACCTGCATAAGCTATACGGTGACTTGGGTGTTGGGTTGTATCGTCACGTTTCACTTAAAAAATCAGTGAAATTTTGATCCGTTTTTTTTTAATCTGTACCGATTAAAATTGGTACGTAAACGAAGTTCTATGGAACTATGTATGACAAATATAGACCAGTAACTGGCATAAACTCATGAATGATACAAATACATTTTGTACAAATCTAGGGTTTTTATTTCAAGCAGCACATAACAAGATATACTGTATAATTAATGGGAACACAATTATCTGATTTATTCACACCAGTGGGTATCAGAGGCAGTTACACGGAAGCTATCTAATGGGTGTACTCATGCCCATGAGTTTCGGAGCTAGAGACAACGTATTAAGGCAAAGGATAAATTGGTCTCTAGTAATAAATGCATGTAAAGAAGGGAACCATTGCTGAACTCAACCCCTTGCTTGACCCTCCCTGTGAGAAACTATCTCCTCACCTTTGTTCCTCTGTAAGGAGGAATGATCAATCATAATTTCTGAACAATTGAATAATGTCGTAACATCATAAAATAATTGGTGACGAAAGTTAGAAATGCTTACAAACCAGGCTGCAAATGCTGTCTTCTCGGAATCAGTGGCAGTAAATTTAGCCTAGATTCCTCAGTTTTCAATAGGTTAAGCAGGTCCTCCACTTTCATGAAAAATATTATTCTCCACTCGATTCTCCACTCGTCATACCGCTGAGGTGATTTTTAGGTCATTCTTAGTCAATTGAATATATTGTGATCAAAATGGAAAAACATTTACATTACAAAAATAAATTCCCCCCCCCCCTTTCTAACAAACATATATGCACTAATTGAATGTGTGTATTTTCTGAAGCTAAGTACGTATAGAGTGGTTAAATGATTTATTTGTCGTAGCAGGAGCAAATAGAAAAAGAAGCATCACTCAGACAACTATGATTGGTGTCTGTGGTTTGAATGAGAGAAATCGAAACCTAGCTTTTGTTAATCACACGACGAGTACTCAAGACCCTCTGGTGCCTGGATGTGTTGGACCAAGTAGATCTTATCATCTGGAAAGTTTGCATCAGGACATTACTGCAGTGTTTCCACCACTGTGTAGATGGGGAAGGGTCACAAAAAGTTCCTCAAAGTCTCTGTTTTGGCCTCTTGACTATGTCAAGGAGTTGCATTGCCTGTAGATGTATCTGAAAGTTAGTGACTTCTCAGTAGGAGACTAGTACTTTTTATCCATGTGTTTGTGTTAGAAATCGGACTTTCTTTGCAGTTATGTGTGTATTTAGGACCAAGGCGCAGGGATGACCTTTTTAAACTTAAGCTAGGTTTTTAATCCTAACCGGAGAGCACTTAAGGTGTCTCTCACACAAAAAAAATGTTTCCAACTTGGGGAAAAGAGCTAACATAGCAGGTATTGCACCTCCTACCCTCAAAAATCCCTTTTTATTATAATGTCCTATAACTAAGTGTTTAACCAATTTGCTAAATTCCCCCTTGTTAAGTTTTTTCCATGCATGTGGTCTGACATTTGCACCTGTCCGTGGAGTGGAGGTGTGGGCTAATTTTCTATAAGTATTTCTACAGAGGACAGCACCAGTCCATTCAGCTGAACACTATGACAGCAGGAAACATAGACCCCTCAAGTTTAACACAGGAAGGAAGCTGCAGGCGAAAATAAAACACAGTCTGAAGTTCGATTAACAACTGTGGCGTTCAAATTTCTTGTTCACATATCCGTCTGTTTCACTTAACTGCTGATGTCCAATCATTTGAATAACTGAGAAATTTACCTATAATAGGCCATGAAAGTAATCTCATCAAAGATAAATTAATTCAATGAAATGAAAACCGCGCCTATTACAGTATACACAGACACTGTAGCAGTGTAAAAGAATATCAATATGGAAGACCGAGAGATTAATTTAAATTTGGATCCTTTCATATTATAATCTGACTAAATCACACCTATGAACTTTTTCCTGTCCATTTATTGCTTCTAACATCATTGTCACCAGAAGTACAAAATGTAATAAACAAAGCATTTCTGAGAAAATATTTGAATCAATTGCTTTAAGACTTTCAAAACTTTGAAATTAATGCACTGTTGGTATAAACTGGAGCTGGTCCAGATTTGAGATATCAGGCTGTTTGCAAGAACATTGAAATATTTCATTGTGTGCTCTCCATTTTCTGTGTTCATAAGAACATACATTCAAACCTAAAACTGGCTCACCAGGATTAGATATCGAGCAGAATAAATAGGATGCTGTAATGAATTAAGCAGCACATTAGTGTTTAATATCTTTCTCCATCATATCAATGATTTTTAAGTAAAAGGAATAATTATAATATAGTAAATCCAGTTAACTAAATTAAAACTCTCACTTGCTCGTCTATTGCCAATCGCAGTTCACAAAAGCTATAGAAAATAAATAAATTAATAGTAAATCATTATTACATGACTGCTCAGCAGGTGCTTCATGGCTTTCATGGGTTCTCTGCCTTTGGTAACTTGATGAAGCTCAAAGGAAGCAGGTTGCTTAGTCTCAGTGCACATTTTTCAGATCTTGAATAGTCCAAAGAAATTGCCATTGTGATGGTGGCTCAGGAGGGCAGGGTGGGACACATTGACAAAGACCTGATCTAGGCGGTTCAGTTGCAGCACAGCGCCAACATAGCTGCTGGTGGACCAGAAGCCTGGGATTTGGCGTGGGCAATTGCCCTCACGGTGTCCCTCCAGGAGTACAATGGGTATGGGGCGTGTGTCCCTCTTGAAGACGGTGTGAACGAGAGTTTCTGTGGACGGACAGTACTTTGCCACATATTCCACACGCGAGTACACAAAGTACTGGCCGGTCTTGTTGATCCGGATCCCCCCATTCAGGTAGCTGACACCATTGGTGAAGGCCCGACCATGGCTTGGCTCCCAGCGTAGAGTCCTGTGGGGCGTTTGCTTTTCAATCCGTACTAAAGGGCAGCACACATAAAAAATGTCAAGAACATCGCTTGTGGACCTTATATTGAATGCACTTCTTTTTACTCTTCCACAGCTAATTAAAATGAGTTTTTACTGGGTTATTTATTTATTTATTTATTTATTTGCTAACTTCCACCAGTCTGCACCAGCAGGAATATATTGACTCTTTTTTTAAATGCAGTCTGGCTCTTGGTCACCAACTCATTAAGGTTACCTGTGAGATGAGCTGCCACTTTGATCTCTTTTCCGTCCATGTTGCGCTCTCTGAGTGCTGCAACACACCGAGACGGCCAGTGTCAATTATTAATACAGTAACGTTCAATCTAAATTCCACACAAACCCAAATCTATGCAATTTCCCCCATGTGCACTTTAAGACTAACATGATATTTGAGTGACAAGACCACTTCCTAACACAGAGCTGCACAGGGAATGGAAATGAAAACTCACCAACTTGCTTCTGTAGAGCGGGGCTCTTGCTCTGTGTGTTGAGTTCCTGAAATGAGACCACATTATACATTGGAACACCCTGAGGTCTGAGTCTCTTTCTGGGACTCATTTATAGTCCATAACACAAAGAATGGTTTATAACACTATGGTTTATAATGCTAAGTTGCTTCCTCCATTGCTCTATAAATATATGTACTAAAGGTCTTCCTGTGGCCACTAACCACAGGCTGAAAGTTGAATTCCGTTCTCAGACATTTAAATGTCAATTGTTAGATAGAAAATGCATAACTTGCATTGTGATTTCATTATTGATTATACCTCAAAACATGCATTTTCGTAGAATGCAACTCTTTAATTCATTATCATAATGAGCAATAGTGTACAAACAAATAAATGGTTGTTTATTGCATACAACCGGCATATCTATAATTATTCCGGTGATCAGAAACTAAGAGTAATCTAATAGGTAGTGACAATATTGCTTTGAAGTAAAACGATTTATGTGACCAGAAGACAAGGGGAAGACATAAATAAGCATTTATAATATTAAATGTATTCATTTATTTATTTAAGCACAGGTGGACAGCAACCAATACATGCACAAAGAATTCAGAACATGCACAAAGAACCCAGCTTCAGAAGAACATATTCCCACACACACACTCCTCTCATCCCACCACTCTTCAAGCTAACATACCTGTTTGAGGAGTTGCAGCTCACTCTTCAGCCCCTGGATCTGGTAGGCCCCTAGACCCAGAGCAGCCAGGACCAAGAGCATCATCAGCATCACCACTGTGGTCACGCAGGCTCCTTCACAGCTCCTGGATTTCGATTTCACTCTTGCGGGTGGGAAGGACCAGCAAGGCACTGGACCAGGGTCTTGTGTAGATGGTGGCAGCCCACCTCGGTCCACAAGGAAGACTTGAGGGTACATGTAGCCAAGGTCGGGGGTTAACTGTGGAGGTCTGACAGCGAGTGTGGGTTCTCAGCAACAGAGGAAGGTCTTTCTCTCTAGCTCTCCCTCTCTCCGTTACACCTCTGTAAAAAGCAACTGTCTGGAACCCACAAAGTCCACCCACACTGCCTACTAACACCTCTGATAGGCTCTCTTACCCTATGCACTCTGCAGAAGAATTTAGTTAATTTCTATTAAAACTAACCCCGAAACTTGTCTATACAATCAAGGCATGATAGATAAAGATGGATTGACGAAACTGCAAACATTCTGGCTATTTCCAAACTCAACATAAAACATAAAACCACGGCTAGATATTGTCATCACAATCCATG
>JAOVYW010000029.1:5756565-5788652 GCA_025775045.1 Hiodon tergisus
CATGTGAATTCCAGGTTGTAAGGCAACAAAACACGAAAAATGCCAAGGGGGGTGAATACTTTTGCAAGGCACTGTATTGCTTTTTCGTATAGTCAAACAACGGAAGGGTTTCCGTTTTCTTGTTAAGAGACCCTGCAACCAAAGTCCTGGCTACTTCTATTATGTGGGTAATTTCTGTTGCTCCAAATGAGTATAGGGCACTGCTGAGCTGCATCAAATACCTCAGTTCCAAGAACTGTAAGCAAGCAGTGTTGCTGTAGAGCAAAAGGAGGGGTCATGGGTCTGCCTGTGGGTAGTGATCTTTCTGCGTGCAGCCTTTAAGTCAGCAGGTTTCCAAATTATGGTCTACATTATCTGACGTAAATGCTAGAAAAGGTTGAAAAAACTATCAAAACCAACATGTGTTAAAAATGTATATACCTGTTACTTTAATCTGAAACAAGGCTTATAAACCATTCCTCATTAATCTTTATTTGTTTAGATGATTTTTTCTTTGTCAATCAAGTAGCCATGACGATGTTTGAGACTTCCAGAAAGCAGCTGGAATATTACCTAGGTAATATTTAAAAGACTACCAGTCTTATAATGGACTAAAGAAAACCCATTTAGGCTTCTTTAGGTTTCGAAATGTTTATAATTTTTTAATCTTCTAGTCTGATTAAGAAGACAATTGCGTAAAAAGTATAATATAATATTTATCATCTTAAATAAGTATCAATGCACAGGGAAAAATCATTAGTGCATAATCCATCTTAAGTCCTACCAAATTTAATGCCAGGAGATGCGTCTCGGGAGACCACAGTGAGGATTAAGCCTCATAAATAATCAGCATTGTGGAAGGTTTGGACTAATGAGAACTCATTGGCTGGCAGTCAGTAAGTCAGTAGCTGCATCATGTATGATGACAATGATCATCATCATCATCAGAGGAGGAGGAGGTGGAGTAGTAGCAGCCCAGCCCCAGGACATGTGACCTCCTTTGTGGTGTCAGGCTGGGGTTGATGGGCTCTTTTGGTCCAGTCTTCATACAGGCGCTGCTCTGTGCCACCATGGCCTGGGCTAGAGGGGAACTCTGGAGGTTTGGCAGGCCGGAGAGGAGCACCCGAACAACGTTCTCAGTTTGTGGGCCCCCCTGCACTGTGTGGGACCTGGCGAACAGCAGGGGCATTTTGGCCATGTTGAAGGAAAGGGGCTGGTCCTGGCAGGACAGGTCTGATGTGGAGTGCACACTGCTAACTGAGGGAATAAGGTGTTCCCGTTCCGCAGAACCCTCTGTATCTTCACTCCCATTGCTCCTGAGACAGTCATACCCAGTACTCCCCTGCCCAGACTGGTCACATAGTTCAGAAGTGCTCAGCTTCTTTCCTAGAGACGAGAGTATCAAATGAAGGACCAGTAAATGACTAACCCAATTAGTAACAACTCCCCCAGTACTATCAGGATATAAAAACCCTTTAAAGACACTGATTAACACAGACAATCTATACTTGTAAATTAGTTGATAGATAGCTATAAATAAAATCAAGTGACACCTGCAGCATGTATAACTGGGTTTGTACAAATCAGAAGGGACACTACCTGTCTGATCAGTGCGCTGAGGGTTGTCCTCGTCCTTTCTTTTCTTGGTGTATGCCCGGGGCGTCCAGGGATGGTGCTTGCAGCTTGGATCGAGGGTGCGAAGTTTGCGAATGTAGCGCTTATATTCATTCTCCAGCTCCTCAATGAGCTGCTGGAACTCTGCTATTTTCCTCTCAGGGTAGTGGGATAGCTGGGACTGCTGTAAGACATTGTAGAACGTCTCACAATCCGGGGACAGAAAAATTAATGTTCCAAATAAACTTTGTACCGCTACCCGAGGAGTATCTAATAACCCTACCCACTTATCACCATCCAAATGCTACCATAACTCAATTTATGCCAAGCAAAAACCCTGTTGCTCTTTCCCTAATCTATTTTTTTCTTTGGTTCAAGCGGCAAAGTTTCATCAATAACATCAACTTTTTTTTCCTCCTCCTCCTCCTCCTATGTGAAACTTCCAATCAAATGGCAATAACTTCTACACTGTTTGAATTTTGGGGATTTGGAAACAGAAAATTGACAGGGTAATAGAGGGCCAAGTTCTGCCACATCATGTTGAATATGGCGCTGATTGACCCCATGGTGTGGGCTGTAAACACAGTTTTGTAAGCAAATTTTGATGTGGCAACTACCTACTTCTGGTGTCTTTTCCAAAACCATGAAAAAAGTATGACTGATAAGAAATTTTGAATGTTTCTTTGAGCCAGTATGTTGTTGCAGTATGATAAGTTCCAAAGGAAAAGAAAAACAGGCCAATCAAATTTGACTGGCAGGTAATTAACGGACATAACAATTTGCAATACAGTTTGTCCAATTTACTTACATAGAATCTATGGACCAGTCTGATGTTACATTCCAAAAGAGAAAAAGAAAAAAAGGTTAAAAATCTTTATAAAATCTTCTTAAGAACTATTTATCTGATTGATTTATGGGCAGCTTAGATATATTAGATGCCAAATATAGTCTTTCCTAATAAAAATTATTTTTAACTTGTTATTAGGTTCCTACAAACTGATAGACCTGTGGCCCCGAAACGGTTAAGAAAGCCAGGTAAATGAGTATGCTTTACGCAGTACCTTTGCTTTATGTGTATCATTGGTTTAAGTGTATTAATATAGCAAACTACTTCAGTTGCAAGTAATATTCAAGATAATGATTTAACAGGTTGAGACTGTTGCATTTCAATACTTGATTCCCTCATGAAGCCAAAAGAATATCTCCCATTACCTACTGTTAGAAATATTTTCTTTTATCAAGGATGACAGAGTCGCTGGAGTCTTTTTGTAATAGATTTTACTTGCAAGGAGCCAATACATGCACTTCGCCAAGTACAGAATCGACTGTTGAGCTCTGCTCCGTAGTCCCATTTAAGTTTTTGGGATTACACTCATAAAAACACACAAATCATTGTTAGAGTACATCAACCGGGACCATTTGTTCCTGCTCAAGGGCCCATTATTCTTCCTGCTTATCATACGAGGAGTTGCTCTTCGACTACACCCTAATTCTTTCTTCTTGATTTTGTAAGATAGCTTGAATATTTTTCACACATGTGCATACCCTAATAATTATCTTATTGTTGCAGGGTTAGTGCCTGCACGCAACATTACTTAATTTGCAATTGTTTAATAGTATTTAAGCATAATCATATTTTTATAACACCTACAGACACCTTTGTAATAATGTGGCCTCATGCTTGCATGTTCTGCTATTCATATGGTGACTACATTGCCATGACAGCCAAACTAATACATTGTTTGAGAATGGTGATACAAAACCTTATGGCTCCAATACCTTTCAGTGCAACACAACAGAAAAATAACTACCTGAGCGATACTATTTTCTCAGTTGCATTTTGAAGGTCTTACAACTGGGCTTAAAAGTATGGGTTGTTTATTATTGATCTTTGAACGTATCACTGCAATGCCATGTTCTCAGCAAATGCAAACAAGCATATCAAGTTGGGAGATTAAAATGTTTTAAACATATGAATGGAAATTGATATATTTTGACGTTTAAATATTCTCTAGAACTGCTAATTACATCGATATCAGCTTTGGCTGTTCAGCATAACGTTTGGCAGGATTGGGAGATGTAAATTTACTCCAGTAAGGCGGATGCCACAGAATAGCCTCAGTGCACCCAATGTTTTTCCACAGCTGCTTCAACCCTCATTGCGGCTTTGCAGCTATATTTCTGTATAAACTTGACTTCCAGTAAAGCCATGTAGGACTCCCCTGACTAGAACTGACCCCTTACTAGGTTTTTAAGCATTTTCCATTCAATTTATCCTTTTCTCAAGTATCTCTGTGCCAATTCACCATGAAATCAATCTCATCCTCCGAAAAGGAAACAATATATTCTAATCATGAGTCATAGCATGAAAATGTCAATGCACTGAATGACTTGTTCTTAATTTAATGCCTTGCTGGAGGACTTATTCATTTGCTTAACTACAAATCAAGTTCCTTCACAGTAAGAAAAAAAATGATAAAGATGTGCATTTTCAATTGTTTGCTATAGCACCACCATTTGGTCAATTGACACCATATTGATATAAAGTAGGCTAAGATGTTTCCAAATAAACATGTAATTAAAATGCTGAAGAATATGTTTGGAGGTTTGAATATCTATATTCTAAAATGTTTTAAATATCAACGTCAACAGAACTTGTAACTCCCGGTTAGATTGTAAATATCCGCTAGATGGTGCCCTTCTTGAAGTAGAAATGATTAAAACAGGTACTGTGGAAAAAGAAAAAAAAACCCAGAACTAGAGGCCATCCCACACTCAGCATACTGCTGTTCATTACTAACACCCCAGCCCTAATTTAAATTGGAATCACACACTGGCAAGGTATTTCTCTAAAAAAATCAAAGAATTCAAACTCATTGCGAGTCGATGCACAGTTGGACTCATAATAGCAGAGCTTTTGGGCCCAATTGCTAATGAGGCTCACGTATTTTACCTTTGTTTTAGGTTCATGCAATCTTGTTTTCAGAACGCATTGTGAAACAACAGACGAGCAAAGCAGTGGAAACTTATTTGTTATGCAAATACGATCCCTTTCAAAAAAATTACTCAAGAAGCTCAGTATATTAATAATCAGCTCAAATTAAACTGTTATCAGAAAAAGTGCAACAGGAGGAAATCTGGGAAATACAAGGAGCTGGATTTTACTGTTAAATCATGGACACACATCTTAAATCCAGCAGCTTGTTCAGATTTTCGGCTGATTAATTATTATTTTTATTTATCCAAGCGAAAAACAAGTTCAAAATTAACAAGAGGCAAATGTTAAAGGTAAAAAAAGTTATTTTTCGGGGGCGTACAGAGATGCTGAAAGTGATACGATTGTGCCAGTGTGGACCAAAGGGGGGGGAGGCCACTGTAAGGACACTGCTTGGGGGCCTCTCTAATTACACATGTGAAATCAAAGTAAACGTCCCAATCTATTAGCTCACCCAAAACGGTGATTATAAGATGTTAAATGTACGTTAAGCTGGTTTCCAAATTTAAAATATTTCCAAACACCTCGTGACACTGGCTTAACTAACTGCATTTAAAATGCTTCTTTTGGAAGAACCCCCCTCAATATCTCCGTTTTAATTCACACATATGTCTTTACTATGAAAGGGTGTCATTCAACTTTGAAGTTACTTCAGACATATAAGTTTCATACCTGCAAATAGTATTCTAATTCATTCTTGATGCTTGGGATCCACTTTTTCACGGCTGCTGTCGTATTCAATGAAGACTGTGTGGGAAAATGTTTTTTATTTTTTTACATGGCACATACATTTTTTTAGTCCGATATTAATCAATTTAAATCTTGTATACTAGCATCTATATACTCACCAATCTGGGTCTAGCTTCGTGAACATCCTTAATACGACCCTCTGTTGAACACAAACATATTAGCTTTAACAATGTAGATCTGCGAAGAGTGGCGGGCTGGTAAATGATCTTTGTCTCATGTAGACTCTATTTACCAAATGCTGACAGTACATCTCAAGAAATAATGACTACCAAGTATTTTGGAAGACAGGAAATATAACTGTGATACATCAATTACTGACGAGTTAACATTATACCGAAACAAGTTCCAGAAGATGGCCTCTTTTTATTTGTGATATACTTTAGCAATTTAATGCATGAAATTAAGATTAATATCTTTATAAATGTAAGTCTCACTTGCCCTCTTTTTCTTTTTGAAGCCACAGTCTGTTCAGTTTGCCAAGCTGTTTTTCCTCGTTTCTGGCCATGGTAAGAAACACTTCCACAAAATTGACAACAACCGGTCATGTGACTTAAGATTTCACAAAACGTGCGTGACACCAAATGAAGCTCAATAAGATATCATGTGACGGGGGACATATACGTATTTCAATGTTTACATTTTACAAAGCAGAATAAGACCAATGAAACCGGTGGTATTTCGTGAAACTGGCTAAACAAATCCGGGATTGAGTCAATTGAGCTGTTTTGAGTTAGCTTGATATTTATCTCGGTTTCATGTCAGGATAGGCAAGGAAATGTGAACGTTTAAAGCAACATAAGAAGTAGAAATTGCGATTATGTTTACTGTGCCTGTATCTATTAACTAAATTTCAATTTAAGTGCGTGCTATAGATTACTCTGAAGCTTGCTAGTGGTTCGTCAGCAGATGACTAGTACCAACCCCAGCAGGAGTACAAGTAAATCTCCCTGCTTTTCGAATCATCCTCAGAATTGTAGACATTTAAGCCGTAAAAATGCATAATTTTGTCATACATAATTTATAAGTAACATTGGAAGCAGATATTGACAGTTAAACCGTACAAGCTAAATAAGAAGTACTGACACTTGGTTCAAATAGTTTTTTTTAAAGGTTTTTTGAAGGTCTAACAGAACAGATCCTCAACTACTGGGTTATTGATGACACCTGCTGGTGGTTCGTTTGCTTTTGATTCTTTTAAACCCTATCAAAGGGTTTAATACTTAATAACCGCAGAATGTTCGAAGGTGGAGGTATGTGGGAGGTATGTGGTTCGATACTCAATGCTCGCAGTTTACATCCCACTCTTGTGTTATTTGTAATGAACAATGACAAATATGGCAGAACCCTCTTTTGCTGCCACTTTGTGGCAAATATTAATTGTGATAACAATAAAAAGCTAAAGGCATCTTCAAAATGAAAGGTCTTAACTCAACGAGCTAATCGGCTCTCTAGTCTGCTAAGGAGGTTGTGACAACCAATGTCTGACCCCTGGCTAGGGCGTTTGGGTAAAATTCCAGTGGTCAGGAGAGTTGAATATGGCCTGTTCACTTGGTGTACATATTACAACTCCACAAGGTTGACGGTAGCTAAGAGTTAGTGACAAGGCATTAGAGGATAAAATAACAAATGTCAGCAAAAAAGAAAAAGGAAGGATATGCACTAGAAAGGTCTAGAATTGCTGATTAACTATATTTCACTCATGTTACTTGCATTTTGCCCTTTCGGGTCTTGATTTTTTTTGGCAACACAAAAATGTTTGCTATATTAGGCTAGGTAAAAATATTACGGACTTCCATCCTAGGTTAATTTCCATTAAAGGCTTTTTATTAATTGCTTTGGCAATTTTTATTATTATGAATTGCTTTACATTTTTTCTGTAAACAAAATAAATGTAAAACGATGGGTACAAGATGACTGGAATTTCAGTGTCTCGTCTATCCAAGTCCTAATCTTTAATTATAGCTTTATTGGTCATGTAAAATTAGTAATGTAATCACTAAGTAGGTTGCTCTATACATTATTTGTTTTATAACATCAATTAAGCAAAAGAAAAATAAATTAACTCCTACAAACATGGGCGACGAAAAACAAAAACTTAAAATGTTGGACAATGAAAAAGGATGCCGTAAGATGACGAAAAGTGCGTAGTTTAAAAAAAAAAAAAAATTCTTAAATAATTTGACTATTTACAGCATTATATCTTTTAAACCTAGATCAAAAATAACTTTCTAAATCAATAGATGTTGTTGTTTATCTGTGTTAGAATTCTCATTTTGAATGAAAGGTCAACATGCAGGCTGATCAGGTGCTATTTAATCAAAAACATCCTCCTTTTAAGCAGGGTGGCAATATGCTGATGGTTCTCTGTTTCCTCCGACTCCGCCATTTGCATTGCGGTTTTCTGTAAGTTGTTGGTGGCTTGCAAATTGACCCTTTTCCCCTCTGTCCTATTTACTAGCATCTGCACAGAACTAATATGGCCACAGCGGCTGGCGGAGTGTAACGGTGTATTCTTGTTCTTATCCATTGCGTTAATATTTGCCCCGCTGGCCAAGAGGAGGTCGATAAGCTGACTGTGACCATGCTCGGATGCCACATGAAGGGGAGTTTTCCGCCACACATTCTTATCATCCACATTCCTATTTTTCCCTGAGGACAGGAGGGCTGCTGCCACTTTCATATTGCCATTGGCGGCTGAATAGTGTAGAGGGGTGCAACCATCCATGTCCTTGGCTCTGAATCTGGCTTTGCTGGCTAACATGGCTGAGACGCATGCGGCTCTGCCTCCCATGGCAGCTATGTGTAAAGGTGTCTTCTTCTCCTTGTCTACAGCATTGGCATCTGCGCCGTTTGATAGCAGTAGTCGCACCACTGCGGCCTCTCCCCTGTCAGCAGCCCAGTGGAGGGCTGTTTTTCCATGTTTGTCTTTGGTGTGGATGTCAGCTTTGCCCTTTATCAACTTGGCAATCATCTCCATATGGCTTTGCTGGCATGCAATGTGAAGTGCTGTAAGCCCGTCTTGATTTACAGCATTCACATGGGCCCCAGCATGTAGTAGCACCCCAACCAGTTCTGGCTTGTTCAACAGGGCAGTAAGATGCAAGGGGGTCTGTTCCTTAAAACCGGAAATGTTGGCGTCTAATCCCCTTTCCAACAGTAACTTTGTTATCTTTACGTTTCCACTCTGAATTGCCAAATGCAGGGCAGAGTTATGGCTGGGTAGTTTGTCTTCCAGATTGGCCTTGTCGGCACTCAATACAGTGAAGGCCTCCATGTGCCCCTGCTCTGTAGCCAGAAGCAGAGGAGTGTACTGATGCTCACTGCGTGTATTGATGTCAATACCTTTCTCTATCAGAGCAGCAATGATTCCTTCCAGGTTTCTTTGCACAGCTTTGAGAAGTAATGAATCCATGGTATCTGGGGACAAACACTTAGCATACTGTAAAAGTAGACTGTACATGGATTGGTTGTTGAGATCAAATGCAATGTCCATGATAGTACTATCTACCTTGCTGTCTGCCTCAAGAAGAACCTTGGCAGTTTTCTCAAAGCCATGCTTAACAGCATGAAATAAAGCAGTCTTTCTGTATTTGTCCTCGGCATCCACAGGGGACCCATTCTGCAGGAGAATCTGGACTAAGTGGGCGTTATCCTCCATAGCAGCCATGTGCAAGAAAGTCATTTGGTCCCTAAAGTGCCTTATCTCTTCTTCAACGAAAGCCTTGACTGTGGTCAGATGCTTATTCCCTGCTGCTAAGTGTAGAGGCGTATTAGAGCTCATGTCTAAGGCGTAGATGTCAGACCCAGCTTGCAAGAGTGTTTTAATGGCAGATATGTTGCCTGTCTCAGCTGCTTTGTGCAAAGGTGTCTGGCCTTTGTTGTCTCTCTTCTCCAGCTTGGCCCCTTTTCTGAGTAGAAACTCCATGATGGAGACCTGGCCATGCTTGGCAGCAGTGTGTAAGAGGGTCTCCTGGGATGAATTCACAGCATTGATATTGGTTCCTTTTAAAAGTTCCTCTAGCCGCAGAAGTTTTCCTGTCACGACAGCTTCAAATATTTCCCCAGATTTATGCTGCAGAACTGTAGATGGTTCTACCTTTGTCTTTAATGGGATCACTTCCTTCATATTCGTCTTTAACTTTTCATTTTTATATGAAGTTGTCACATGTTCATCTTTCTTAAGGGCTATATGTAATGTATTCTTAATGGGGCATTTTTGGTCTTTTTCCAAAAGATATCCGATTAATTGCCTTCGAGCATCACGTACATTTGTATTTACATCTCCCACATAGAGTTTGATACTTTCATACAAGTCAGGCTCAACCAGTTTCAAGCAAGGGTAAAAAAAAAGTCTGCATGCTCGCTCACCTTGGGAAACCAGGATCTCCAGAACTCTGGAGTTTCTCTCCTTTTGTGAATTGTAGTGGGACATGAGGATTTTCTTTTCTGGTGGAAGAACTCCTTTGTCAATGAGAAAGTTCAGCAGGTGTTCGGTGTTAGAAATACCTTCAACCAGGTCTTTCTTTTTCCTCTGAAGAACTTCAATAGCATAAGGATTTGCAAAAAAGGTTTTTGAGTGCATTATTTTGACTCTTTAATGTGCCCCTTCCTGTAGTAATAAAGACCAAGAATTACTGGAACGTATGTTTTGAAATATTTTTACAAATACGTAAAGAAGTCAATGCAGGTTACTCAACCTACAAAAGGACTCTCAAAGTTATTCATAAATACTTCCTTGAAAATCACAAGGCACCAAGACGACGTCCACCTGTATTATAACTTGATATCCCCTTAACAACCATGCTAATACTGGGGGCGGGGGGGGTGTTATTGTGGTGACTACTGAGAAATAAAAAAATGTGTAACCTGGCAACGGTTACCAAGATTGTAGACCTTCCCAGCGTGTATGAGTGTAATGAATATTTGAGTCAAAAATTCACAGATGATAAACAGCTCTTTAACATGGAGACAGCTTGACCACACATGCCAGAACCCTGGTTATATGTCAAACTCCAGTCTGTGGTTTTTATTTTGTTTGATAATGTATGATAGGAATGAATGAATGGGCTTGATAAGATGATGTTAATAATTAAGATAAACAGTGCTTATCCTTGGCCACTATTAAAAAAGCTATGGTTAGTGTGGGAGCACGTCAATTCACCCTGTGACAATTGGTCCTTGACAATTTACCCCCACGTCTATTCACCCCTGTATATATATATATACCCTGCAGAATAGTCTTTTTTACCAGTAGTTTGTGATCGTTTCGCTGTAGCTGGAGGTACCATGCTGCAAGGATCTTTCCTTAGCCCAATGCACACTATCTATACATAGGTTCTTGCATTGCGTTCTGCATGCGACCCACTCGGTATAGATGCATTCCCAGTGCCCTCTATGTAGTTGTGGTAATGTTGACACACTCCTGGTTCCATCAATACATTCCCAGTGCTGTTAGCAAGGGTGTGGATAGATTGGTGCAGACAGACGCTCTGTTGTTGGCCCAATTAAGGATTTAAAGTACCCACCTGCCCTCACCCACTGTTATTGGCATGGCTGACAAGGCTTTTCACCACTGAGTGAAATGCCACAAGAGCCAGCCGTCAGCTGACAGGCATTATTCTTGTGTGGGATATTTAAGAGTGTGCGTGTGCTGGGGAACCCCTTGTCATGTGAACATTACTCCTGCTTCCGGAAGAGAATCCTGGCTGGCCGTGCCCAGTAATAGGTCTCCTCGATGGATTTGTTGGAGTAAGCATTAGAGTGGAGTACCTCTGCCTGCTCTCGGTCAAGGGAGGTGGGTCGCACCACAGGCAACGCTCCAGGTCTCTCCCACGTGGATAGGTGTGATAGAGGACCAACAAATGGATGCACATGCTTGTCCAGGCAGACAACACAACAATGGTACCAGGGTGGCAATCTCCCCTGCAGGGTTACCAGAATCCTGGTCTGATCTCCCCTCATTCCAGGCAGTAAATCAGCCAGGAGTGTCAAAATACCCCTTGTACCTAGACATAGATGCATTAGCACACCGCTGACCCGCGGGCATGCTATATGTGTTTCCACCTGCAGCGTTACTCTCGCTCTGTCTGGAAAAAATCAGTCAGGTGAGAACCAGCATCCTGTTAATAGCACCATGCAGGCCCAGGAAGGCATGGTTTGGGTCACTGATCCAGCTTTTTGAGCCCTGTCTCCAGGACCTTCTCAGTCATTGGCAGTGCATCCTGTGGCAGCACCACCCAGCCAGCCTGCAGCTGTGCACTTGGAAAGCGTGAAAGGGCGGTGTTCCAGGGAGCATTGGTTGCAGACATTTGCATTTGACATTTGTTTCCATCTGGGCAACCCTGCACTCTTTCACCAAGATCTATCTGCTGAACGTTGTGGATGGACAATACCCTGGTTTTTGGACAAGCGTGCTGAGGACTACCTCTGGGTCTGAGCCATCCTCTGACCAGAAAGGTAAAAGTAAATGTCTGGGCAACATAATATGGGGGATGTTTTAATTTAATCACTACTGGATATAATCTATGGTCACTGCTATTACATAGCTGGTTTAACATGGAGTTTACCTATCTTTAAAATGATCACCCTCAGGATTGATGATTAGATTTTAGCCATGAGATCTACCATGAGTTTGATGCCCCTCCAGCGCAATTGACAACCCCCGGGTGAAGATAAGCTCTCAGACATTGCCAGGTAGAGGTGGCTATAGCTAACACACCCTACATGGTGAAAGTATAGGGTAAAACGCCTTTCTCTATAGCTGCAGGTGCATCAACCCTAGTTATGCTGTAAACACACTCAGTTTGTATAGGTTAAATATTAAGTTATTAAATATGAGAACAATGTCTGCACAATTAACCTTTAACCTCGAATTTTATTATATCAGGGAGTTTTTGTCATCACTGTAAGACCAAATACGTCACTTTAAAATCACTTGCCCAATGGAAAAAATAAATAAATGAAGGGGGCAAGTGTAACGAAATTTTTTGTAAGTTGGAATACAGATAAAAATAACCATAACCCTCTCCATAATATAAGCAGATAAGATTCAAATTGGGTATCAACCGGCAGGCAGTTTTCATTTTAAAATCAGTTCAGATACTATGTTAGTAAGATACACATGAAATATATCAGGTTCGCTAAAGGTTGAGTACAAAATGTATTTCAGTACTTAAGGTTTTAAATACGAATTCTAAAAGTTTTTCTGGGGTAGGGGAGGGTATTTAGAAAAATATCAGTAATTATTTAATTTTCCTCCCCAATTTGGGATTAACAATTGTGCTAATACATCTCAGCTTGTCACTATGACTCCACACGTGAAAAGGGTGAGAAAAAGGGTGAGGAAATATTACCAGTTGCCACCGGTCCTGGTCGAAATAAAAAAACCTGTCTCTTTTCCACATCGCAGGCTACACAGCTTGCACAAGCGGTTCAGCACCATTTGAAGGATAGGCATGTTCCTCTCAACTGTACTGCCAGCCTGCAGGCGCCCAGGAAGCCAATAGGAGCTGCGCATTAGTGATAAGCAGAGAGGAGCCCTGCTGATTTATCCCCACCCCAATTGTATGCCATTGCCTTGCTCTCCTGTCACAATCGGCTAATGACTCAAGTGGAGTTTAAACTAGCAAACTCCAGTTTGTTGGGCTCTGTCTGCACTTGGGGAGCACCTTTACCGTTTGAGAATGTCACGAGACTTTGGTAGTCTTTTGAGGTACTTTACATCAAAATATAGTTGAGGTTACTCTGGAAATTGTATTTAGTTTAATGGGCTGTCATTGTTTATCACACTTTTTGTATATAGGGAGATCAAAATTTAAAAAACTTCAATAAAACAAACTGTGTATTTTTGTTTCTACATGTCCATTATATAAATAAACAGGTCTTACAATTGTTTTAAGGAATATGCCATCTGCCCAGAATGTTTGTTTAATAAATAATTGTAACATGTTTTTGCTGTGAAAATGTATAATGCTTGTATTTCTTTTAACCTTTCAATGTAAAAGCATGTTTAAAGTTCTCTGTAACGGGGTCTTACTAGTAAAGTACAATAAACTGTTTTATAGCTGTTTGAAATAGAAAGTAAACATTTATCCAAGTCTGTGCTTTTATATGGAGTAAGTTCTCCCCCTACCGGATAATTTTTTTTAAAATCACGATACACTAAAATGTGTAAACGCGACCCAGTGAATTCTCATAATCTGTACATACATTTCTGAAATATTTAGTTTGCAATTATTTTTACTGATCGGTTGATTTTACAGTAGTAAATGTGTAATACATTAAAAAGTTTCCTGAAATTTAAAAATGATAGCTCTATAATTTCAGCTAATGTTGCCATTACGAAAATTGCATTCACCGGTGTGATATTGAGATTAGACCTAGGTACCAGTTCATACTGATTTAGCGTATGAAAAATGTAAAAATGTAAATGAAACAATGCATTTTGCTTTCAGTTTTGTTTTGCGTTTCTTACATAAGATTTATAATTATTACATTTTTTTCTTACGCCACTATGTCAATGCAACCGGTTAAATTAATTGGTGCTATAATGAGTACATCAAAAATGTTGTTTCACGTACCAGGATATTAAAAAAACAACCTAGAATCAAGTAGTTCACAAGACAATAAGCCACCCATATAAACACATCGGATTCTTTTCAAAGACCCAAACAGAGAGAAAAGATTAGGCAATAACCACGTTTATTTTGGATACTTTATTACATTTCTTAAATATTGATTAGCTTCTGAAGTGCTCAGAAAACGAACATAAAAAAATTATACTGTCCTTTTATTAAAATGGTAAACGGAAGTATTCCAGATTCACATTATATACAAACAATGAGTTTAACCCCATTAAGCAACTTTGTGAAAAGAACTCGGCGGTTTTTTTTACTTGGAGAACAACTCGATACATTTAAGAATAGCAAAACGTCCACCTGTAACTCAAGTCCGCCAGCTTTTACCAAAAGTGCTCTCTTTTAGTTGGAGCAACAATACAGGCAACTACATCTATTGCAGTTTTAATACTGAATGATCTTCGAAGGTTAGGTCCATGCAAAACTTGGTCTAAGAGAACAAGATTAAGTCTCATTGTATAATGAATCATGAAACAAAACAGTAAGACGATGTGCCGTTTGTTGCAGTTCCTCTCGTCACCGGCAAACTCATCGCTCGAAGTTTTCCCTCTGTCGAGTCCGAACTCTTGAGCGCTCCAGAGCGCGAGGCAATCGGGCAGGCAGTCCTACTCTTGCCAGTCACTTACTGTATTCTATCTTACCGTTGCAGCTTGTAGATAGAGTCATTCATTTAGTCCTTTTTTGTTTTGGCCAGCCTTTCACTTGCTCGTAGGCTTGATTTTTCTCTACTTCAGAACGTCTGCAGCTGTTGTGTCAACATGAGCTGGCATCCACTGTTTACGTGATTCATGACCTTCTGTTTGAGTTGAGCAACCTGCTCCCGCAATATGTTGGCAGTGGAGGCTAGTTCAGAGTTCTGAGACTTCAAGTTCTTGACTTTATCTTCCAGTCTAGAAATTCTTTCCAGCTTCCTCTTTCTACACTTGGAAGCGGCGATCCTGTTTCTCATGCGCTTTCTCTCAGCCTTAATGCGCTCTTGGCTTTCCATATCAATGGGAGACAGAGGAGGCGTCTCGCCCGGCATCTCTGGTACTATCTGTGGCTCCTCTTTAAGCGCCTGAAGTCTCGGGGGCTGGACAGGCAGAGTGCTCATTTGATGCTGAGGAGCGGAGGAGTAGTTTAAAGTCGCGTGTGTACCGTTGTAGTTTGGCGCTGGTGCAGTGCTTATCGTTGGATTAAAGGCGTTAAGGTCTGCGTACACCGGTGGATCAGGACGCATATTTGAGTTATAAACTGTGCCTCCCGCTATTGAGGAAACAGGTGCCTGGGCGCCGTTGACACTCGTTTGCGGAGCTGAGGTGACAGTCGGCATGTGCTGGTGATGCAGCTCCGCCAGTGCTCTTACGAAACCTTCAGCAAAGCCCTCCTGCTCATCTGTGACGTTTTTCGGACAGAGGAATTGAGTTGGAGTCGGGGTGGTGGTTATCAAACCATTGCTAGATTGGATAATTAGCCTTTCCAACTCCGGGGAGGCAAGTTTAAGCAGTCCGACATCCGGAGATGTCAGTATTTCGTTGGCTTTTGGTCGTAGGTGAGGTTTAAGGGTCCCTGTGGGGTCTGTGAGATTTAGAGTCATGTTTTGTTTCAAGGCTTTTTGGTTGTATCCATAACCGGCGCTGTCATGTTGTGAAAAAGCAGTGTTTAGAGAGTCATCGTAGAAAGTAGTTTCCATCTTGGTAGACATAGAAGATTTACCAAACAAAGTTAAAACAGTTTTTCACACGCGGAGCGATACTTTCCCCTTCTCTTGTTTCAGTTTCAGCTGCTGTCTTCTGGGCAAAAGTCAAAGGGTTGTAAACAACTTTTCTCGCCACCACACAAGAAAAAGCACTGCGTTATCAGCTACTTCGGTCGAATAACAGCGAAACTTCCCAAGTAGTCGGAGAAACTCCCCCTTAATCCAGTTCTTCTCGATAAGTTAACGAGCACGCAAGTTATATTCAGTCAAAGTTACATAGATACAACATCTCCTAAAGTACCTTTGTAATGTCCTCCCAGATTTTCAGAGCATTATCTTAAGAAATTGAATTAGATTCTACGCTAGTTTGAACTTTGGTGCTTTCCTCAGTTAAGTTCTGTATACTCTGAGCTCCTCCAGCGTGGACGCAAACCTTATCTGCTACTGCTACCACACTAAAAATAGCAATGATGTCATGCCCTGAGTCTCTTATTGGCTGGAGGCAATGCGTTGGGCGTTTCGTTATTTTCAGATAAGGCCCGTTGCCTAGACGACCACCCAGAAGATTCTTATGCTCGCGGTGGTTTATGGGATGAGGTAATGCTGTAAATCGTGTAACTGCATTGTGGGATTACGTATTGGTTTTGAATATCTGTTACCCGCTTAGGTTTACATACAGCGCGATAAATATAAATACATACTTTAAAACGCTCGCGCACAATGCGGAATTTGATCGAACGTTAAAGTTTAATTTTGAACATTTCTAAATGACTGAGATAAACGTTCACCTACGCCACCGCTATGGAGTTGGTCGCACAGGGTCAAGTGACGTATCACTATATCGGGTTGCTTTGAAAATGTGGTCAAGTTCAGTCGGTTGTTTGTTGTTAGCCAATAAGATGTTTACGATGAAGTTACATGCCATGCCATGCAGTGCTTGGGTTGTCTCTTGAACAATACGAGACCCCTCAGAAATGTACTTTTCGCGTTCAGTTCATTAATCGGTTACTATGTTTGGCATTCCGTGTGGTTCAGGTAAAGGCTGTTAGTATGTATATTTACATTTTACACGGACAAACAACAGCCAATTGAATTGGTCACTTATTATATGAATTGTGTTTATCTTTTTGAAATGTGTTTAGTCATGCTTTGCTGCTACTTTAAAAAAAAAAAAGACCGTTTCATAGACCTGTCGCCGTAGTTTAAACATGTCTACCCCGCCAACAAGCTAATCACGTGTAAACACAAGAGAAACTAAGCCTGGTGACGCGTTGCTCTTGCATTGTCCGTGCATCAGAAGAATAGCACACAACTAGTTTTAACTAAACACATATTCAACTTTATTTAGCAGATTTCACATATTCTTATTAAGATGTCTAATTGTGTTTTCTCACTGTTTCTCTAATATACCGATAAATTCCGGAAAGTAATACAACTGTTCACCGGACTGCAATCCTATAACGGCTGTTCAGTTTTAGCATTGGTATACTGCTGATTACACACCCGTCTGTGTTTCACGTAGTTGCAACAGCCTAAACGAAAGGTGGTGCATTCTTATGTGACATGCCACTCCCCTTTAGGGTTGGGTCAGCGTCGAGGGGATAACCAAACCTCGAGTATGTCTGTAAGGGAGGTTATCCGATGTATCTAATATATATTGAGTGGATGGTATTATTTCTTATTGACAAAAAAAAAAAAAACTCCCCGTATTTTAAAGGTGTAGTTTTTTTAAATAGTCTACACGTAACGACGGCTATTTCTTTTTTAAATTTCACCGTTAGTTTTACAATTTCCCTGTAATTAGAGTCATCAAACTTTTGACATTTAGCTTGTATAGGAAGTTAAAGTCCATAAGTGTAAAATAACTTCTGGTCAAGACATTACCTTATATAGAGCTTTTGTTACAGTAACACTTCATCAACTCAATAAGTAAGATGAATAATGAGTTAAATAAACAATTATAACAGATGAAGCACTAAAACCAGGGGAACTGTTAATCAGAGAGTGGACAGTGCCCTTTCCAGGTTTAAAGCATTCAAAAATGTGTAAAAAAGGTAGTTTGGCACAGAACACAGCAACATGGCAAGTATTGTCAAGCAGTGTGTGTAATCTGGTGTGAGTGGTTTTACATAGTTTAACATAGTGATTTAACATGTAGACCTATGTAAGTTTTTCTCTTTGCATATATTCCTCATGGTCAGATCCTTTGTTTATTTGTTTTGTATTTTACATGGTATTTGTTGGGGGGAAAACATTAATCTCACATTGTTGTTTATTGCGAACATTTATCACAGAATATGCTAAAAATTACGGTGTTTCTGGGGCCACACATAAAGTACTGTGCAAACGTCTTAGGCACCCTAGATTTTTTACATAAATGTAGTTTTTAATATATTTTTTTTTTGTCTTCCACATTAGTAGAGCAGTAAAAGAAAGACATTTTTAGATTTCCATACATTCATTTTCCAAAAGAAGAACAAGTTCTGCTACAAATTATATGGCTGCCACAGAGCCCTGATTTCATCTTTAAAGGCTAAGGGTGGTCACACCAAATATATTTTTAAAGCTTTTTACTGTTTACTGCCCTTTATTGTGTTTATTTATATTTAGAAACTCTTAATTTCATTATTTTTGAAAGCATCTTCGCTTTACACAATTTTTGAGCCTGAGACTTTTGCACAGTACTGTAAGCTAAACAGTGTGTGACAATATAACTTTATCAGTTTAACTAGTGGACTTTAAACCATCAAAACTGCACGTATTTGGAACAGAGTTTTTATATCCCTGCACTCACTCCCTATGCCAACATATAGATCTGCTACGCCTAGACCAGGGTTGTGCATGATCAATGCTTGAGGCCTTTGAATCCTGCAGATTTCACTGCTACCTTTCAATTAGTTCATATTTTACCTTTTCTAGGACTTCTAGAACAGCTGAACCAGTAGTACAATCAAAAACAGGAATTTTTAGCTGACATCCCAAATATGTGACTGACTTATTTTATAGGGATAACAATAAGTCTATCTGTATTACAGCCTCTTGATGATTGGGGACATAGAAATGGCTCTACACCCCTTTTCCTCTGTGTATTTTGGCTTTAAGCACGTATGTTACAACGTTAGGAATTCACTTCTGACATTATGCATTTCTGTCAAGATATTACCAATTTAAAATTTCTGTGCATTCTGATTTTAACCCTGCAGGATTTTCTTACTTGTCAATTTTTTATACAGATATATTGCAAACAGTTCTTCACAAGTGCTCTTAACTTGCTTCTCTCTGTGTAATACATTTAATTAAGTCTGTTCTTGGCTATCAAGTCTCTATCAAACTAAGAGTCTGACAAAGAAAAGGTAATTCATGAATAAGATATAAGCTATTCTGCACATTTTTAGCTCGGGTGCTGTCGTCTGGCTATTTTGCTCTGCAAAGCTTTCCTGTACAGCTATCATTTTTATGTTTGTATTTTGAGGTGTTTTGGTGTGTTCTCTCTAGGTATGTTAAAGATTTACCATTTATTCATTATGGGCTGTCTTACCGGTAAGGTTTTAAGATTAACAAATAACTAAAACATATCAACTCTGAGTTTTTACACGCATTCTGGCATTCTGAATCCCCAGAAACTCGGTGGCCAGTTTGTTAGGTACGCCACCCTGTTCACGGAAATGGATTGCTCATACAGGCATGAGTCATGTGGCCGTGGCTTGCTATATGAAGCAGGCAGAAATGTATCAAGGCATTGCTGTTTGATTGAATGTTAGAATGGATAAAATTTGTGATTTTGAGCACGTTATGATTGTCAGCTGCCATCTTGGTTGTTTCAGGTACGATGGTGTCTAGGGTTTATGGAGAATGGTGTGGCAGACAAAAAAGTCTATTCAGCGGCAGTCCTGTGGGTGAAAGCAAAATGGCCAAGAATCCTGTAAGCCGACAAGAGGTTCAAGAACAGGTGAATAATAGTGCAGAACTCGTTGGTCCTAGTCATGGATGGAGGATCACCCACACTGGACAACTGAGGAATGGAAAAACATTGCCTGGTCTTACAAATGTAGGTTCATGTTGCCGATGGCAGAGTTTGAATTTAGCGTAAAGCAGCAAGAGTCCATGTACCCATCCTTCCCTGTGTCAGTGGTACAGGCAGTTCTTGGCACATGTTAGGTCCCTTGATACCATTTGAGCAACGTTTGAACACCACAGAGCATCTGAACATTGTTGCTAACCAGGTGCAACCCTTCATGGCTGCAGTTTACTCCTCGTCACATGGATACTTCCAGCAGGATGATGTGTCATGTTACAAGGCATTATCCCAAAATGGTTCCTGGAAGATAACAGCACGTTCAGTTTACTTGAGTGGCTTGCGCAGTCCCCAGACCTCAACCCAATAAAGCATCTTTGCAATGAGATGGGACAGGCTGTTTGCAGCATAACTGAGTCACTGTCTAATCTGCAGCAACTGCGTGATGTCATCGCGTGAGCATGGAACAAAATCTCTTGTTTTTACTAAATAGGCTGTTTGCTGTGGATAAAGGCAAATTTTATAGGTATTGGGTTTTAACAATATTTTAACTTTAAGCTGATCATGGTCTGCATAATCAATAGATTTAAAATACTTATTCAATCAATCATCTGTCAATTTCAACATTATTGACTCCTTAGTTAGACTTGTTCTGCAAGCTCCTACTAATTGAATAGGCGCAGCTACTGTCATTCTTTACCGGACCACATTTTGAAAGTTTAAGGGCAGAGTTGCAGGCGTTTACATAAGAAATGCAAACATGATTATTGCTTATTTCTCTCACTTGCAACAGGCTTCTTTCTTTAGGCTTTGGTAAGAAATTTGAATTGGTTTCTAGAGATGGTTGTCTAGAGATGAAGGCAAACAGAAAGAAAACAAAGAGACAAGTGCTTTCATTAGCATGAAAGTGTGATCATTATTTAAAGGCACATCTGGAATTTCAAAAAAATGTCCAAACCAGTCTTAAGCCTCCCTTTGTTTGACTGCTACCTGACCAGGCACGCCCCAGCGTGCTACATCAGTATAATCACATCCTTCCCTCTTCCCTCCGTTCCGTCCCCCAGACATTATAGGAATATTTTGCAGTTCTAGTACAATTGTAACACAGCAAGAAGTATGTGCTCTACTCTCTTCTATAGGTGTTTACATATCAGTAGCAGTTAAACTCTACGTTACAATAAGATCCTGCACCCTCAGGCAACACAACACATTTATAGCAGGTGGCATGGTCTGATGGAAAATGTGTCAAAAGAATGGTGTCTTCAGCATGGATTTACTGGTATAAACTTTGATAAAAGTGTAACACAAGCATGCAAATCATGTTATATGTATCATGATATATTTACTACCCATTTGTAAGTCTCCCAGCAGGTCCAGACAACAATAAAATAGCATTACCACCACTGCCTTTTGGCATAATATGTCTGAAGGGTATTTCAGTAGGCAGCACTTGCCAAAGAAGGTTTTTTTGTGTGTGTGTAAATCAGTCTGTCATGAATTGTTTGACCTCTGTGGGCAGAGGAACATTAAAATATCAGTCTGAAGTAGTCCTGATGCTATTTTATACAATTCATAGTCTGTGTATTTTCAGTCACTTTGACAGAGGAGCCCAAGTTCATATCTTTACTGCTGTACTGATCATTCTCTTAAGCAGTATATTATAGTCCACTGTTAATTAAATTACATTTTGTTTTACGTTTGTGGAAACTAGGATGGACTGTTTTTGGTGGCTTTACCCATCTCTGTCTGTGTTTCAGACAGATGTCTAGACTGGGCTTCTTCGGCGATCCTCCAGTGCTGCAACACCCAGTAATTCTATAAGATTTCCTGTAGAGTCGCAAACTGAGAGGGGCAGCACACACCTCAAAACCTGGTTTGCACTCATGGAAAATTAAGTTATGTTTTGTTAACATTTTTTTTTAACAAGATTACACTCCCAATATTACTTATACATATACTGCTGCTTGCTTGTTTGGTTTGTCACCTAGCCTGTTATAAGGTAGCTCCACTAAAAAAAAACCTGTACATTGGGCCCATAATCTTTGTCATAATGTGCTAAAAACTATATAAATGTGCCTATGCCTAATGCCTAAGCATTAATCTGTGCTGACAAAGTTGCTATTAATTTTCCACCTCCCATTAAAATATGATTTGTGGCTTTTACCCGCTGAAGCAATCATCTAAAAGTGCTTGCATGTTTTATCAAAATTATTATATTCTTCTCATTATTTTGTGTGTCATATGGTGGCTTTAATTAGCTATATACTAGCTAATATATCAAATGTTTTGTGCTGCAGAATCTAAATATAACTGCCACTAACTATTTACATTTTGAAAAATCTGTCTGTAAACATCTTCAATCTGTAATGTGTAAACTAATCCTTAGCATTCAACAAACGTGGACGCAATGTGAAAGACCATCGTACTATTTCAGGAAAATAACGTTGATGCAAGTCAGCGCAGTGCTGTTTGCAGTTTATGCTATCAGGAAACTCTCAGTGTTAACATCCGTGTAACTGCAAACGGCTAAGGTTTCCGCTCCAACTCAATAATTGAATTGCCCTAATAGGTGGGATCATTTAGCTAAGCAGAGGATAATGTTCTAAAGGTGTCCTGCTGTTCCAGGATCTCACCATGGGAAATGGAGCTCTAGCACCAAAACTTTAGGTTATGAAAGCGCGGATTAGCATTAATTTAGGACATTCATTCATTCTTTTTTGGTACCATTTCGTAACATAGGCTTCTGGGATGGACACTGCACTGCTGAGCTGCATGTTTGCTCATAATGGCGTATAGTAATGCTTTGAAAAATTTATTTTGGCTCATTCATCTATTTATGGTCCTCTAAGCAGCATTAAAAAATCATAAGACAGCCTCATAGACAAAAAAAAACTTACTTTTACTCTATAAAATGAAATCAGAATTGAATTCCTCCCAGTAAAAAAAAAAAATGTATGGAAACTAATTTATTTTCAAAATTAAGATTGGACCTAGAGGACCTAGAGTTCAAGATGCAAGAGTTCATCATATTAAATGAAATTCCAGATTTCAAATGACCAATCCATTTTGTAAGGACGTCCAGCAGAAAAAATGAAGAAAAGATTTGAACAGTTTGAATGATGTTTAAAAAGCTATCGCGTCACAGACATGAACCTAGCAACCGATGTAGCGCAGCCAGACTTCAAGCAGTTTGTAATTTTTAACTGGCAATGAGCCCTGCAGCCCCATACAGGAGGTTAGAAGACAAGCCCTTCCCTTACTAACAGCACCTCCAACCCAGGATGTCACCAGAGTGCCCTTTAGTGTGCCCTTACCTTCAGCAGTGCTCAAATCCTGGTGGTGACATTAAGTATGGCTCGATACTCGAACGTCATGGGATCAATGTAATCAGCCAAAGTAACATTAACTCAAGTATCTGGTTTTCAAGCTTCTGACATTTGTGAGTTATGGCCCAGTGATCTAAAGATTCTGACCACGGAGAAATGCCAATGACCCAGCCTCATGCTTCCAGCACCGGTCAATATCCCATCTGTTTTCCTTTACATGTATTATTGGTCTAGTGCTTCCTTTGAGTAAAATGTATTATTGTAGGTCTAACATGTGGTAACCAGCAGTTGGACAATGCCTTCTTGTATAGTGCCTGGCTTAAGGTTATTTATTGGACGTCTATATTGGAGACTAAGAAAATACTTGCTTTGCCCGAGCCTAATGCCACATTTCACAAGCGCTCACCACAGAGCTGGCAGCGGTCACGACTAAACAGGCTGTACACTCAGCGACTCCATGTGTTGGCTTCTCATCTTGGTCTCACCCCTATCAGTGATCAGTGCTTCTCTAATAGAACAGGCCTAGGAGAGAAGCTCCATGTGTTCCTGCATGGGCGACATTTTGAATTTAAACTTGCCCCATAGACCCTCTACCAAAGTTTTTCTCCTACTGACTGTACATCATTTCTTAGAAGCTAAATCCTTATGATTGTATTAGTGATGCAAGACAATGAGGGCAATTAGTCTGTTTTGAAACTCTAATACAGGAAACTGAGTCACCTGGTATGTTAACTATTTTGTTGATCCATTGCAATCTACTGTCCATTTCCTTTATAACACCTGGTCTGTTTTTTCATATACTTCTTATCTTCTTGTTGAACAAATATACTCAGATAGCTTCCAAGCCTCTCAGTGTGGTTGTCTGTGTACTGTTCCTTTACTGGTTTTTCAATCAAGTAAGATGTCATTGTTGCTATTATCACAAGTTCCGGTTTGATTCTTGGCCTCAGTCTAAGCTATTTTGCGGTAAATTATAATGTAGCTTACCACTCAATACTTGTATTTTACAGCACATAGAAACGTGGAGCCGGTGTTATACACATTTATTTATTCCCATTAGTACTGGTTAAGTATTTGAGCTTGTTTTGGGTTTTCTGTTTCTTGTCAAGATGCAATTCCTAACACACAATATTCTTTTCACAATTTAATGTGTTACTATCTCTGCCACAACAGGAAATCTGTTGTCGTCAAAACACCCCTTCTGCTCCATTCTATTGTTTTTGTATTTCTTTACAAAAACACACACGAGCCTGTGTTCTTCCTGTGGTCACTTGACGGCTGGTCTGATGCAGCGTAGAGTTGAACCAAATGCGCGCACACATAGACACGATGTGGAAACCTGGGCACTCTTGCTGCCCCTGTATGTCGAGGTTACATCCTCTCTTTAACAAAAATGTTTTGCACGTTGATGTATACACCAGGCAAAAGCAAGCCATTCCTGTCTATGTTTATTACGTAACATAATTTCTTTGTTCATCATACGTTCTTTTCTGAAGCAACTCGCGCTTGCTTACTTCTTTAGATCCATCCTTCTTCATCCATATAACATTAATCCTAACACCGACTCACACTCACACACAAACATACACAGAGAAACACTAATAAATCGGCAACACTAAGGTAGACAAGAAGGACAAGGGATTCTGAAGTCATATTAAATTCGACTAGGCAGCGAACACGCAAAAACACGGTGAGAGAGTGGTGCTGTTTTTTATACACAATTTGATAATCCTCGTCAACATACACAAGTTCTGCATACTGTTTTCAAAGGATTTGAATAATCAAAACCTTTTGTATTTGCCCAAATCAGACATATGGCATGATGGCAATAAGGGCAGGTTTCCCAGCTAGGAAATGCAAAGCGACGCAAAGCATAAGTTCAAAATATGGCTATTTTAGCTTGAGTGAAAACCACGAAATAGCTTTGTATGAGCAGCATCTTACTTTTAACTCAAATGAATAAATAATAATCAATAATTAATCAATAATAATAATAACTAAACTATCCTCCCTATGCCTTTGTGCCACGTGGAGTCTCTTCCCCCTTTCTGTCTCTAACTCTATGAAGCCCTCTGTTTTCTGTCCTTACTGTATAAGCAACCAATCATCAGGTAATTGGCTGGGTAGCTTGCTGTTGACTGGGGCTTTATGGGGCTTGCATTGTTGGAGATGGTTTTTTTCATGTAAATATTGTAAAAATTCTTCTTTGAACAACGCTTTGCACACGTTCCACATTCCCTCCCATTCTGACAGGAGTTTTCTATGCTATTGCAGTTGTGGATAGTGTAGCTCTGGTTACTTATGTAAAGAAGACTGATGTGAGGTTGAAAGGAGGTGGTGCTGACAGGTAGGGGAGGAAACTAGCCTGCAGACACAAATTGACAAGTGTCTGTCAGCAGTTGCATTTCTACATGTCATCGGTCTCTATATTGAAATTTGTACCTGATCGGTGTCTTGTACCTACAGGGTTTTTCCACACCACAGGCAATGGAAAGTATTAGCGGCTGTTAACGGGTGGATAGTGGAACTGTCTGGCACTGCATTGGGAAACCCGTACGGGTCATGCACAGCATAGCACATACCAGTGAAGTCACTTGCCCAGGCACTGGTTCAAATCAGGATCATCTCACCAGCTGACTTTGAGTGAAGTTTCCTAAGCAGCGATGCACAATTCCCTGAGCACCAGCAAGGGTTATGGGTGGGGTGGAGGAGTCCGCAGTGGGCTTTTTTGGCCGCCAGCGATCAGTGATCCCTTTGATCCCCTTTGAGGAGGAACACTCCTCTCCCATTGGAGCCTAATGCCAGTGAGGGCCGCATAGCCTGCATTGTCTTGAATGACAAATAACGCAGAAAGTGGCTAATAAGGGGGGGCTAATAAAGATTTCAATAAGATCAAATAAAAGTCAACCTCCATACTAGATAGGAGTTAAAGTATGCCCTAGCAGCAAACATCCAGTTATGAGAAAGGCATAGTTTTTAAATATTGTTCTTATTCAAACACATACAAGTGACTTCATGAACGTAAAACTCCTCGACATAGATCTTTTTGTCATGCTACAGGCCAAAGAATAGGGGAAAAAATTAAATGCCAGATTTTTCTGATATCATCTTGATTGATGATACTATCTAATTGGTGATATTATTTCCCCAAATCGTAAAGTTGTTTTAGGTACGCTATGAACTAAATTTAAGAGGTGAAATCACTGGTATCTCTAATTAAAAGGACTTTTTTTTTTTTTTACTGCCATTGAGAACTAATTTAAAGCCAGATGACATTACCTATTCTGTCTGCAAGTGTGACATATCATCTGTCTGGGGAGACCCTTCACCTTTGGGGAAAATAAGTGTTTGGTGCAGCTGTCAGATTCGGTGACATGCTAAGAAGTTTTAGAGGGTGTCTTAATTATGTACCCATAAAAAGGTGACAATATTAAGCAATCCTTCTACACTAAATTGCCTTCTGCAATTTTCATTAGTGTTGTAAGTTAATTGCTGTTAACTGCAAGAATTAAGGACACTTAAGATTTATTTTATTGAATCCTTTTCAACATTTATTGTACTGCTCTACAATGACCCTCTTATCATTTTACTCAACTGTAAAAATATTATATGAGATCACGTAATATTAATTTGTGTTTATTAATTTGCAAAATGGATTGGTGGATATCGGACAAAGAACGTGCAGTTTCTGGGAAATGTAATGTTTAGATGGTAGAAAAGGGAGAACCTTATTTGTGCCCTCAAGATCTACGGGGGTCCTCCAGCCGGAAGTTAATTCAGAACTTTGGGAAGCTCTTTTTAACTTTTACCAAATGCCTACATGTCAAGTTCTTAGCCTCTAGAAATACCACTCAGTGTCCTGGTGTGTTCCATATTACTTGGCTTTTAATATAAAACTAAATTCATGAATGAGCATGAAAAAAACATGATTTACACTACATATTTTTATATCCTGAAGAATGAGAATACGGCCATGTGATGAGCTGATCGTACACTACTTGCTCATTGCCAAGGCCACGGCCAAGGTTTCATGCTACAGGTGAACTGGCACACTCTCAGTGGCCTGAATGGTTCCCATGACACTGGTGATTGGTTTTGTCAACAGGAGTCAGTCTTGTGGCTATGGCACAACTCGGGTTTCTTATCTACTGCTTTCATAATTGTTTTTAACCCTCACCAGTCTCTCAATCGGGAACAAGTGGAATGATCATATACAGAGGAAATGATCGATAGCTATTAAGCCCACTTTTTAACACTGGGCCTAGATGTGGATGTAGATGTGGGCCTAGACTGTTGCTAGTGATGCAAAATATGTTTAATGCTGTTTAAGTCTTGATGGTAGCAAGTCCAACGCATCCCAGGAAAGACAACCCAGTATGTATATGTCTTCATATGTGAACGTAACAGCCAGTGAAACATATAAAATGGAAGAAAACTTAGCAAGCTACATGCTGGTTTTAAGCTTCGGAAGTGACATGAGGTTTGCATTTACTGCGAGAAATTAGCGGACAGAGAAAGATACAGGTCGAGTTTGGATGATTCATCTGGGACGGGGTGCTGTCAGCGACTACCGTAAACAAAAAAGACAGATTTTTACTATACACGTTTCAGCTTTTTAACTCTTTCAACTCTTTAAAAAAAAAAAAAATATGCATAACCTTTTGTTTTATTACAATATACGTTTCAGTAGGTGGCTGATTTTATCGCTGTAATATTGACGGGCAAAGTGGACGATCATAATCAACTCTTCAATTACTGAGGGATCTACCAGTTAAAAATTTCACCCTCATTACATTTTACTTTTTGTTATTTAGCAGACACTGTTATCCAGTGCAACGTACATAAGTGCCAAAGTGTCAACTTGTACGTTAGCAAGCTACCATGCCCTATCGAGAACTACTGCAAATAGGAACAACGATGAGTGTTACATTAGTGAGTTGATTTGGTTTTTTGGTTTGGATTTGTCCATTTATGCTGTAGATAAAATGAGACACGCTTTATGAAGCAGTTTATTTCTGCTGTGTAAATCTTTAGTAGGAGTAAGGATTTGTGTATTTCAAATGCTTGACTGACCCTAATGTCTTCTTGTGTTGTAGAGTAAAGTAAGCCTGTTTTGTCTAGATCTGCTCTTTAAAATTTTATCTCCACAAAGTTGTTAAGACCCTCGGCAGTGTAATGGTTAACTTATTCCACATGCTTCCCCATCTTTCAGTCAAAAACTCACCAGTTTCTCCACAAGCCCTAATTTATTAAGAAAGGCTGTAATCACTGTTTTCTTTTTCAGGGTTTGGCATGACATGACTATAATATTTCATGCAGTGATTGGCATACCATGTTTAAGCAGTGTAAACAGCCTGTGTAACCGCCTGTCCCCGCCTGTCCCCGCCTGTTGGATTCTGATGTCTCTGAAAGGATTAGTGATCCCCTGCTGAGGGCCACAGCCAATTGCTGTTCAAAGGGAGGGCTTTACTTATTCAGCTCACAAGTATTGATCTGCGATCGGATTTCATTGCCAGCCTCCCTACTATTGAAGCTCTGAGCCACACACTAATCTAACTCTGATGCTGGATCCGCTGGGGACTGATATCTGAGAATTTTAATCCTAAACCCTGGAGGCACGGTGACTCTTTGTAGTGTCTCTCTTCCCGTGTGCGCGTTTAGCCACCCAATACACCGTATTGAATAAATGGGTTATTTTCACTGATTGTCCCGATATTCTGTCCATCTTTCCATTATTTATAACGTGCTGGCATTGCTCCTTCTTGTAACGCTGTCTGAGACAGTCAATGTGAATTCTGTGTCAGACACTACCATGTTTCTGTGACGTTGGCTTAGGATGACTGTGACTGTTTGGTAGGATAAATTAATAATTGCATGATTTAATCCTCACTAAAGCCATTCTAGTGACACAACATAAAAAATGAGAAGGGTTAGTATACAATTTTAAATGTATTTTATTTTGAAAACATTGAAAACGTTATGGTTCTCGTCCATTCTCAGAGTGTTGTGAAACATATTGGGAGGTTGTGCGACATGCAGTCCATGCGTTGAAACATGTGTCTAGCATGCTTTCATCGGGGCTAGAACAAGATGCCTCTCGCTGAAGCACGTGCGTGAATCTTCTGTGAATGCCCTATTCGCGCCTCTAACGTGGACCTTTCAGCACCCTGTTTTTCCTCGATCTCCCTCGAAAACTTCAGCATGTAAGAATGATTTGACCAACCGCAGCAACTTTGTTAAAAGGAAAATGTCGTGGGGGGTACTGGTTAAGCAGAAGTGAAATAAAGGTTTGAGGTTTGTTCTTCTCCCTTTTCTTGCTTGACCACCCGAAGTTAACTGCCACTGTATACCTCAGACCCTATTTAAGAACAACAAGTGAAGGAGAGTGAAACAGAAACGTGAACTTTGTTCTCTGAGACCGTACCAGCACCCAGTGTTTCATTATAAAACCGGTTTGTTGGGGTCGCCTTGGTGACGACACAACAAATATTTGGAGCTATGTAACACCTTCCATCAAAATTCCAGGCCCAAATGTTTTGGAAAGTTATTCTGTCACTCTTTTCTACGCTTGCCCTTCCCTTTCCCCCTTCTTACCACTTCAATGGTCTCTTTGTTCCTTGGAAATGAACTTGAAAACAGTGCTAAAGTAAGCCATTCCTCAGTGCATTAACTGACAGCTGCAGACCAGCAACGCAGCAACAATCAAGCCCTGTCTGTATAAAAGGAACCGGGTTTTGCAATTGGTCGACACAGAACGCAATTCTTTAACTTAAAACATCATTTAAATAAAAGGTAATATTATTATTATTATGATGATGATTTTAGATACATTGAAAGTATGCTTCATTGTAACACAAACCACTCAGCTAAGGCAGTCTAGATCATAATTCCAAATGATGATCTTTGAATCATCGTAGCATAAAATGAAAACAAATCAGTCGAAGATTCAAAAATCGAAATTAACCCCAGTTTTAGTCTTTAACATTGGTAATTGGATACATGCCAACTAAGTGGATAATATACTTTCAGACAATCAAAACTTCTGAAACTTGAAAAGAGAAATATTTCTTGTGTAATCCTGTCTGGAGTACTGCTGCTCTGTTACATAACCTCCCATGTTCCTTCCAGATACCTAGTGCAATGTCACAGACATATCAGAGTAAATTCAAAAATAAACACGGAGTACATTCCCCATCTGGCAAATCTGACCAGCTAATGGTTTCAACTCCCTGTGTTCTTTAATGTTTATCTGACTTAATCGTCAGAAGATCGCCTCACAACAGGTGTGGCCCCTTACGGCTGTCAATCCCGATCCCGAGTATTAAGAGTCAAATGAAAAGCACACAGCGTGTGCACACAGGCCTCCACTTCATGTGATTTACTGTTAATCCTTGCCATGGCCGGAGCCGCTGTCTGGTGAATGCAGGGTGTATTGATGCCACACCAGATAGAAATTAACTGCAGTGAAAATAATCGCTTTTGCTTCACGTATTTAAACAAGCAGCTTTCCGGGGACACGTAATGAAAAGAAAATTGTTCCTTCTTAGTTGAGTTGTGTTTACACCACGCTTTCAGAAGCAGATAAACTAGTTTAAGAAGCGAAGGAACTAGGAAGAGGAGGTCACCTGGCCAAAGAAAACATGTCACTTTGATATGAAAACGATGTTTAACTTTATTTTATAAATAAATGAGACAACATTGAGGAATCTTTGGTTCAATTTCTTTTGTGTGTGATTTCAATGATCTACCCATGCCTAGGTACTACATAAAACATCCTGATAAGTACTGGTCCAATAAAACAAATTCTGTAGTTCCGTGACAAAATGTTGACATGAATTTTATTTCAGCACAGAAATAAAATAAATACGATAACAAATGCACTATGGTGACAAAGAGGGTAGTTCCTTTAGAAGCATACTACGCTTACAGATAGGAAAAGTTGTAAATAATTAGCTACATCTAGATTATAACTGTAAGATGCTGCGTTTGTTAAACTCCAGAAACGAATCCAGTACGACTTTTAAAACACTGGTTTTCTAATTAGCCCGACTTCCTGGGGTCACAGCAATTCGTTTTGTCCTCTCTGATCAAACGTGCTTTAGGCACTTTTTGAAAATTTGAATAGTCACAATTATTCCAAAGATTTACTACATTGGCTATTAAAACAAATGAGAGCTTAACAACTGACATATGAACATTTGTTTTTTATTACTGTAATTGTTTTGGAAAATTCATGAGTATTGTGACCACCTGGTTACAATGAGTTTTCTGTGAGAACCCCCATTTTAGTGCATGTGAAAACAATGCATTCAGTTTTGTGTGTGTCTATACTTCAAAACGTTCAATTTAAATGCCATGTGTGGCAGCTTTTCCAGTCGTCTCGGTGGATTGATTTTGTGGAAAGCAAAGGTGATTAGGCTGCAGCAAAACTTTAGCATTTACGTTTAGCTTACGTGGTTGAAATGAACGCGCAATGTTTTCTACTGTGACATTCTAGAGGCATGGGTTCAAAGCATTAGCATGCCCTTGTTTAAAGGCAAGAGACTGAAGAGATTGTAAAACTTTGTTTACTAGCAGACTGTTAGATAATGTTACTACTCTTTAGAGCACCGATGACAAAGGGTTAAAAAGGGCCTTCCTATTAGGCCACTTTAGTTCTTGTTCTGTTGATCTTTTCCTAATATTAAATGGCGTGTGCAGTTCACACAACCTCATATCACATTTCTACATCTTCGAAAATGACTGATTGTGCTTCATGTTATGTGAAGCATTGAATAGGTTTTCATTTATTCACCATTGATGATAGCAGTGTGCTACAGCCTCTATCAGTGTGGTCCATCCAAACGTATTGTTAATAAAAGGGCTTAAAAGAGCTTAAAAGACGTGCCTCAGTCTCTCCCGAGAGAAGAATGGTGAGGGCGCGGTTCTGGCTAGATGAACAGCGAGTGTAAAATGGAATGTTTAGATAACATCTGCGGCAAGGGCACAGAGTGTGGTGTGTGCGGAGGATGTTTGGGAGGGCACAGAGTGTGGTGTGTGCGGAGGATGTTTGGGAGGGCACAGAGTGTGGTGTGTGCGGAGGATGTTTGGGAGG
>JAOVYW010000029.1:5833449-5849480 GCA_025775045.1 Hiodon tergisus
CCCCCCCCCCCCGAAACGCACCAGTGTCAGTCATCTTCTCCACTTTCTCCCTCAGCCTCATCTTTTCCTCCTCAAGAAAGTTAATCAAACCCTCCATCTTCTCACCCTGTTCTCCCATCTCTGTCAATTTGTTCCTCAGCTGGTCCTTCTCATAATCACTTTCTGCCCGTTCCTACACGCACCCCAAACCAGAATGGAGAATTACAACTGTGAAAATACAACAGCCAATCAGAAGGCCTAAACAGATAACAGCCAATCGGGGATACTTAATTCTTACTACTGCGCAAAGTTTGTGCTTATACAGAAGACGGTTAAACTTTGTCTATTGTACAAGAATGAAATTGAAAAAGCTCACTGCACGGTACTGCTGTTGTGATGGACAATACGGGAGCACACAATCAACTTAGCCACCCAATGAGGACTACCAAGGTCTCCGAGTACAGAAAACCACCCAATCGCTCTTGCCAAGTCTCTGAAACTTCAGCCCTGATCGATAAAATGTTTTCAGCATACAGCCCAGCAGTGGCAAATTCTGTCAGGGAATACTGTTGACAGGCAATTTAAAAAGAAAAAGAAATATAAGTAAATATAAATGTGTAGCTATTGGGTCTATTGGATCATCGGATTGCTACCTTACAGACAATTTTTTATTTGTTTATAAAATAAATCATGTTCCAGACATGTTCTGTAGCCAGCGGGTAATTGTTACGTTTCTGAAGGTGGGTGGTGGTGGGGCATTATGTATGTTTTATCATTGGCCATGGCAGTTAAAATTAATTGTGATGGTAAAAAATGTGTATAATAATAATAAGTGTATGTCATAAATATTATGCTTAAATTTCAGCCAGAAAAGGTTATATTCCCTTGATGCAACATGTATTGTATCATGGGCCCAGTATCATATCATATCGCCTGCTTGCCGTGATCGTCTCATGCCTGCTTGCTATAATCCCCCATCATTACAAAGCTTAAGGACTCACTATACCACTTCCTTCTCGGGTGATTTATATCACTGCAAATTATTTAAATTATTCCATGATCCAAGTTTCCCAAATTTTTTAAAATTGATTACACAGCAGAGAAACTTACTCTCTTCAGTCGAGTAATGACATCTTCAAGGTCCTCTATTGCTCTGTGTTGTCGCTGAATTTCCTTCTGAGAACGAATAAACACAAATGCATGCAAAACAATTAATCCTCATGCTCAATAGGTGAAGTCCAAAACAATTTCAACTAGGGCCTATTTCAACTAGGGCCTTCGGAACACTATAGTAATTTATATTTATACGCATCTGAAATGGTTGTTAATGGTATACAATACATTCAACCATAAATAAAACACTTTTTTGAATATGTTTAAAACGATTATAATTTCCCATCAATACACTTTACATTATTTTCCCTCCGCATCGACCCCCACCCAAAAATGCCCTCTTCACCATCTCTACCTTGGCATCCAACAGTTCCTGGTCGGCAGTCTCCAGGACCAGCTCCTTGTCCCTCTCCATCTGCTGGGCGAGGTGGTCGATGTGGGACAGCTCCTGGCAGAGCTCCTGGTTCTTAGCACTGAGGTCGGCCACCTGGCTGCTGGCACTCTGTTTGTGCTCCTGTAGCTGCTGCAGTTGCAGCTTCAGGTCCCCGTTGGTCTCCTGGAGATACTCCACCTAGACAGCCGCAAACCGCCCCAACATAGTCTCCAAAGTTCAGCATCCGTACAGGCTTGTTATTGCATCTTTTTATAGTACACACAGCCAGATTAACAGACATCTACAAAGACAGGGAGGGGGTTATGACTGCTGATGAAAGGCTCTGGGTAACTAGCAAAGCTGTGACCCAACACTGAAAGTCTCAGGCATCATACATTTTACATTAGCTCAAAAGGTACAACAGCTGAGGTGGTACTTGAACCAGCAAACCTTCAAGCCTGTCATCTTAACCACTACACCACCAGCAGTTCATTATTAATATTACAATCAAAGGAGGACTTTATAGGACTGTACGTGGTCCACACCTGCAGGTTCAGGTGTGCGATAAGTTTCTCGTTGCTAATAGTCCGAGCCTCGAGAGAGATGACATCGTGAGGACGACCGCCATCTAGTGCCCGGCCCAGGCGTTCAATTTCCCGATCCCGGTCCTCCACCTGGGCACACCAACCGGTAAAATCGTTCATACAGGGTTTTGTCTATATCAACTACACTTACAAAAATGGTCTTCATTGATAAAAAGAAAGAGGCACAGGGATACAGAGAAATGAACACATAATTTAACCATGTTATGTCTACTCTGTGTGTTCAAGTCTAACCTGGGTATTCAAGTGCTTGATTCCTCCCTGGGTTCTCTCCAGTTCCTGTTTCAGCCGGGCCACATCCTGTTGCAGCTCCTGAATTCTGGAGACAAGTAAGGTAGCACTGAACTACTATAGGTGGACAGGCATTCCACCCATACATGGGAAACCACTCATTACCTGTCATCTGCCACCTGCAGAAGGTCAGCGACATACAGGTCATCAGGGGGTGGCATGGTCAGTTGGCAGCTGGTTGAGGGAGGGACGAGTTCATCAATTTGCATCCGCTGCCGTCTGAAGGGAATGGCGCGCTTTTTCCCCCCTATCAAAAAACCCCCCAAAATAAACATCAAACAAATGTTTCCTCACAACTTGCTGCCACCCTAAAAAACAAATAGAGGTGTGGAGGGCGAGCAGGGCTGAAACAACGCCATGGACATACCTGGGGTCTGCACCACGGCCTGAAGGTTCTTCTCCTGTAGCTGCTGGATGCGCTCGGTCTTGGCTCTGCCCTCCTGCTCCAGGGCGCGCACCTTGAACACATACTGGTTGTTCAGGAACTTGAGGTCCGTCGTCTCCTGCTCCAGCTTTCTGATGGAGGCTTTCAGTTCTGAGACAAGCACACAAGAATGGTCGTTAGTGGTTGGGGGGAGCCCAGTGCATGCATTGGCAGAAGAAGCCAGGACGGGACAGGCCTGCACCCACCAAGGCACAGCTGGTCCTTCTCCTCTCGCAGAGCCAACAGGCCCAGGTGCAGCTGGTTGTTCTCTCGCACCAGACGGGCGTTCTCCGACCGGTAAGGCTCCAGCACCGTTTCCAGGCTCCCGCCATCCCTGTCCGTTTTACCTGAAGAGAGCTTGGCATTGCGCAAACTCTCGGTGGTGTGTACCAGGTCACTGCAGCACACAGAGGACACTTCACACAATGCTTCAAATTACTCACAATTTTACCACCACATCTAAAAATGATACCCTTTATTCTACACATCACTTTTCATAAATAAAAGAAAAAACAGAGAAAAACAAGTAAAATGACAAGAAAGCAATCAAGATATCAAGATGAGATAACAAAAACGGTAAACATCATATGCAGAAACATGCAGCGAAAAAGATTTGAGTCGTGGATCTCAGAAGTGCGCACAGGAAGCGCATTGTAGAACAGGAGAACAAAACTATTTGTTCTGGTGAGAATTCAGTTAATTCAAAAAGTAAAACCTGTTACAACAGCATATTAATTAACACTGCATAAAGAGAACGTATAAGGTCTCGGCTTAAGTTAATGGACAGCTAACAACTCAGATCATAGTATTCGCTTTAATAAATAAATATACTTTTTAACTAGCGATAATAGGAATGTTCTCATTAGCAGGCTAACGAAAGCTCATATCCCAAAAACGTTCGGTTCTTATTTTAACATTAACGTTTCACAACCCTAATTTGATATATTGTATTCTCGGCACTACTGTAAACGACTTGCACCAGCGTTCAGAATGTAAACACACTCCTAAATTTTTTTGTTCCGTTACACCATGAGTAATGCAAATAATATACCTACATTTTAGCCATAACAGTAATATCGCAGGTTTTGACGTGAGGAAACGAGTTTTGCCCCAGATAATCATACTACAGGGGAATTATGCATGCATCTCGCTGATTTGAGATACGACTGAGATGGCTTTATATCTTGGTCAAACCACACAGTTTCTTACCTGAAAAGTTTCTCCACCAGTGGCAAAGACTCAATTCCCAAAGGCTGTCTATAACCCAACTGATCCAGTCGTTTTCGTAGGTTGACGAACTTTCTTTCGGCGTTGGTGGTCATTGCTAAACCTTTTTTTGTCAATAACCTAATAGCAGGAGAGTAGGACACAAGCAACACTATATTGATTACCTATAAACATTTGTATTCATCTTACTGCAGAGAGCTACGTTTTAAAATCTCGTAAACGATTGAAGACTTAATTTTAAGTTATATTTGCCGACGCAAATTAACAGCTTTACTACTAGCGTATTGTACAACAACTAGGTGAAAATAGTTTTGTTAAGAAATTAGAATATTCATCATCGGGAACTAGCCAAGTAGAAAAATAAGCTACTTACAAATCAGACCGTTTCGTTCACTAGTGTTTTAGGACATACGTTCGCACCTAATTAATACAAGCCACGCAAATGTCTTCTACATTTTAAGCATTTTTTCATATTCTTTCATGGCTTCAACATTCAACTAAGCTGTTAGATATATATGACATTTAAAGGGGAACGTTAGCTCGACAGCTAAAGTATTTTCTCCTCCCCCTTGTTGCTTTTCTTCCGGCAGCAAAATGAGGCTTTCGATAGGCGGCAAAGTCATTTGAAAATGGCGCCGAAGGAAACTGGCTACGGCGGGTCAAATTGTCATTCAACTTCCCCTTGGAAACCGCAGGTCGCTTTCGCTGATAAATACGAGGAGGACCTATAATAGTTAGACATATACAATACACCACAATTATGGCTAACCAACCATCAACGCATACTGTATTTTGAAAGAAGCACATTAAGAATTAATTTGGAGAATTAATTATCTTACGAACTAATGTATGCACGCACTACTTAGATATTTATCAGTGTATTAAATCCTTAAACAACAGGAAGGACATCTGAACTTTTAACTCAGCTGTTGTCTTGGGAACGCTACTGCATTGTTCTAATCTATTACCTATATCCTCACTGTTTTAATAATGCCAAACTTAAATGGGACTACTCATCATACTGATGATTATTGAGGGTAATGAAAAACAACACATTGACAAGACTCAAAGGAAAAACAACTTTATTGCACATTTGGCATTCTCATAATAAAGAAACACAGCTACATTCTACAGGATTATTATAGCAGAAATCAATCTTGAACTTGCTTTAATATTGCTAACGTACACTGAAAAGTCCTTTTGGATTTCAGGAATTGACAACAGCAGATTAGAATAACTGATCATTAAAACAATTCCACTTAATAGAACATTGCAGAAAAAGTAGTTAAGCATTTCATATTCAAAACACATCGATAAATTGTAGAAAGAGAACCATCTCTTGAATAGTGTTTTATTTCCAGTGGATTAGGGTTTTCACAACTTTAAAAGTGTGTGCACAGGCAAGTAATGGTGTTTTTAGTTATTTAGTATACATCAGCTACATTAAATGAAATACTACAAGACATTATTCTCAAATGTAAATTGAATCCCTTGTGTGTACAGATCAGCTTTTGTACACTTTCCAGCTATACAGGATCCCTTAAGGGGGCAGTGTTAGTTTAAGTCAATGAAACGCACAGGATTCATAATGCTCTGGCTCTGCAAAGATGCTCTGGGTCTGCAAAGACGCTCCGGTTTAGTGCCATGATCAGAGGTTAGGGGCGGTCAGTGCGACTGAGCGATGCTGGAGAAGTACTCCAGAATATCCCTGATGGTAAAGTCCATGGTTATTCCTGAGCCGGGGTAGCAGCGGCCAATCAGACCCTCAAAGTGCTTGTACTGACAGATGAACTCATCTTGCATTGAGTGCCACACCACCTATTGGAAAAACTGGATATTACTCTACAACCCTGTAGATATTACGCAGTAAAATGTTCAGATTTTATTATACTGAAAGGCTACATTTAGTAGCACACACACACAGAGTTGACCAGTCATACTAACTCTGGACCAGACTGGAGTTACCTCACCTGTAGCAAGTTCTCCTCTTCACAGAGGTGTTTGTCCACTTTCTTATACAGGTTGTCCAGGCCTTTTTTCACTTCCTTGCCAGGGTACTCCTTAATGACCTTCCTCAACTCCTGCTTATTGAAGGCCAGTTGGTAACTGACTTCCTCCTCACGAACCCCCTGTGCCACACGAGCCTCCACGCCCTCGAAGAAGTGCTGCAGCATATGGTTTCACAATTAAACAACACACAGAAGGTTAAACCAATAAACACACACAGTTAAAATATAAATTACATTCACACACAAATTATTTCTTGACCATCTCTCTGCTGCCCATCAGGTTAAGCCCCTCCCCAATCTCTCACATTGAGTTTCTCCAACGGCTGGCCGAGGGAGTTGATGACGTAAGCCTGCAGGTGGTCTGTGTACTTTTGCTTGGCCTCCCGCCTTTCCATCTCCAAGCAGGAGATCTTCAGACGGGACAGTGTGGAAAAGATATGGTGGAAGTTCTCCATCATGACCACATCCCGTGGGGTCTTCTGACTCTCATTGGCTACCTTCTCCACTGCAGGAGTCCGTACGAATTAATATCTCAAACCAGTTACCACACTCAACATATTCGTTCCAACAAATATCTCACAAAACCAATTTAAGTCAAAAAAGTATTCTTTACACAGCAAAACATTCAAAATGTGCCATTGTTGTTATTAACCATAATTTAAAGAAACAGGTTAATTCAGGTTAAGCACCTTCTACAGAAAATGAACAGCAGTGACCTTTTCGGAACCTGTATAGTTTAGATCAGCGTTGGGCTATGATTTTACCATTCATGTAGACAGCTTTGATTAGCTTGACATAGGCCTTATCCAGGTCCCCCCGGCGCTCTGAGTTACGGAAGATAGTCTCAGCCAACTCTGCAAACTCCTCAAACCCCGTCACAAATGGCAGGATGGCCACCTTACTCTTCTTGGAGATCTTCACCTCCTCCATCTGTTTGATCTGACTGAACTGTAGAAAAAGTAAACTGATATGTAAACAGAAAATGTTTGGCAGAAATACAATGGCAATAGCAATTCCATTTTGTCACTAAATTACAACTCGCATTACTATCATTATGAACGTCCCAGAACTAAAACAAATTAAAATGTATAAAAAATATATGCGATAAGAAATGGTAGCATGGTGGCCTACTGCTTAGCTGCTGCCTTAGAGTGCCAGGCTGACTCAGTGAATTAAACAGTTTCCACAGAGTAAGAGTAAATGTCAAGCACACATTTAAGGAGATTTCAAACAAACTAACAAGACTAAAGTCAGCTGACAAGATAATTAAAGTTGGTTCATCCATTATTGCCTCGTGTAACACCAGAATATGAATTCTCTCTAACACGCCCTATCGCTGAGATGACAGATTATACCCACAATGCACTTGTCAAAGTTCCTCTTGACTGTGACCAGGACATTTCCCAGGGTGGTGCTAAGATATGAGGCGGGGTCGACATTCTCCGCCGTCCACACGTGGTGGCTCATTTTCACCAGCATATACAGCGAGTGGAAGCTGTCCATCTTGTCCCCGAGTGCGATCAGGTTGTTGAGCTCGATCTCGATGCAGTGGAAGATCTTATTCATCATCACTCGTACCATGTCCTTCCTGAAGCAGAGCGATGAAGAAGAAAGACACTAGAATGGGTTCTGAACATCGGGAAATCTCGAAATCTCAACTTGTCCATGTGATTAACAATGCCAAAGAGGAGCAAGAAAAAGGTGTCACTAACTCCGATGACATTGAGTGTCTGTGTTCTCCAACAGGTGGTGCTCTTGAGGGAACATTCCCATCGAAATCATCCACCTATGAATGTTTTAAATATTTTACTATAGAACAACAGTCAAACCTTTGGAACTATCGATTTATTTTTATACAGTATTGCATGCATAAATAAATGTCAGGTACAGCCCACACACCTGTGCCACACCCAGACTAGGATGCTGTTGTAGCTTGAAGAATTTACTGATGAAATCTTGTTCGGCCAGACAGAGGGGCTCCAACTCACTCAGGACCTGTTCAAATATCTACCGAGTGGGGGGGGGTGGGGGGGTGGGGCGAGAGAAAGATAGCCAAGACCTAATAAAACTTCCACAGACAGAAGGAGACACAGACAGTAGGGACCTGATTAAATATCTGAGACAGGCACATGGCCATGAGCAGCGCTGAAGGTCATGGGGCAGGGTGGGGTGGGGCAGACCTACCTTGTCAAACTTGGTCCTGTCGGCCACATCAAGGTCTGAGGCTGACATATTGCCCATGTCGAGCAGCGAGGAGGACTGGGAGCGTCGGCTGCTGGAGCTTTGGACTGCCAGCTTGTTCAGACTGGAGGTGGAGCCTGTCAGCTTCCCGGAGCTTCCGTGGAGACCTGTAGTATGACGGGAAAACAAAGGGACTGCCTTCAGCATCAACATCTCCCTTCTCGCTCAAACTCAATGAGTCAACTGTAAGACATTTAAAAAAGGACGTGCTTTTTTCAGCTGCAGGAAAATTTCATAATTTTTCTGCACTAAGGAGTACTTTCTAAACCTTTTAAGTATGGTTTCACATTACTGAATACATGAATTGTACGTGAAGGCAATCGAGTGCCATGACAGACATGCTCTTTAGAGGGATGAGAGTAGCAATTTCACCCAGAGGTGTTTGTTGTTCATTACAGCTGGAAAGCCTGAATAGAAATTGACCTTTTTTTCTTCATTTTCCTATGTGATATCCTCAGATCCTCCAAACACAGAGGAGGAGATTACATGTTTGGTGGACAAACAAACACATGCATGCTTGTAGAAACTCACTACTACAAACAAATGGTTATATTTGGCTCGTATCATCAAGATCCATCAATTATTTTTCTAAACAGTCATTTCGAAAACAGTTTAAATGGAAGGAGATTGGGTCCAGCTGCTGAGGGATTCTGGGAATCAGGAGATCAGATCGGGAAAATTGGAGTCAGCAGGAGATAAAATTGAGAGATTCTGGGAGATCACAGGGAGGGACTCTGGCAGTCAGGAGGAAATCAGAGTGTGGGAGTCAGGGAGATCAGAATAAAAGAGTCTCGGGACATTGAAATAAGGGATTCTGGGATATGTGTCATACTCACTCTCAGTTTCCTGTTTGAGTGCGCTCTCTTTCCGAGGAAGTGTAGCTGGCAGCCAGTTAGATGGCAGGCATCAAAGACAGAGACACGTTAGCCAAGTGCACTGCCCACAGCATGCAGCCAGGGGGCAGGCTAGGGGTTAGTGGCAGAAGTTAAGCATTCACATGCACTGCAACTGTGGTAAAATAGCAGCTACTTTCTCCCCTTCCTTTGAGCTGGTACAGGACGATTTTTCAGAAAAGGGGTATCAACGGTTGGCATGTGATGGAAACTAAATAAGCAAAGCATTCACCAACTGTCACAAAAACTCTGTCACAGGGCTTTAGCATGCAGGTGTGGTTTCACAAAGCAGCACAAAATAAGTCGTGCAAACGAGACATAAAAAGTTAAATCCTGTCGCGTTGATTTAAGTAGATGAATTTATTTTATAAATCCATCTTTGACATTTCGCATGGAAGAGAAATAAAAGGTAATTCTATTTGTTTTTTGTATTATCTTCACAGGCAAAGACAAAATAGTGAAATTAATCATAATCCCCCAGTGCTCTGAAGAGCCACCCAGGGGTTATCATGGAGACAGGCCTGGCAATACTTAAAGCTCTCATTAGTCTTGAAAACTCACTGATAAACAGCCACTAGGCTCCAGAATGAACCTTTTTCGCTTACCAAATTTTTTCCCTTCCTTGGTGGCACCTGCCATTTTGAGCTTCGCCACTTCAAAAAAATCTTTAATTTCCCGCTCATATAATCTGGTCATGTAGTCTACGTAGGTCTGAAATATATGAAGGAATAAAAAAAAAAGACACAAACATCAGAATGTAACACACTCATTCACTCACGTTACTGATAAGGTCACTTTGCACTACATGTCATGGCCGGATTACTGAATGGGCAAATGGACCAACTGGCCCTTCGACCGGGCCCTTCGACCACCAGGGGGCCCCTGATGACACAATTGTAATTTGTTCGGGTGCACATTTTTTCTATGTAATAAAATTAATTTAAGCAATCGCTATTAACCAACAAGATAAGGTCAATATCTCCCAGAAAACATTCTCATTACAATTGGTAAGGTGAGGGTGGGTTTAATATGACGACTAATAATAAAATTAGAGATAACAAATTGCAGTGTGCTCACATGTACACACAGCACATCATCACGTTGTCGACCTCACACACACATACACGGACACACACACACACACACACACACACACACACACACACACACACACACACACAAAGGCACTCACACCCATCAGGCCCTCGTATTTCTCTCTCTGCGTATTTTTCAACCACTCCATCAGCTTGGCATAACGCAGAAGGTCACGGTGCAGGGGGCTGTGTTTGGGCAGGCCAAGCTCCCCAGAGTTTTGGGACAGACTGGAGGTCTGGTCATGACCCTGAATACAGACAGAGAGGAGTTACTAAACACAGATCATCAAGAACCGAGAAAACACACACAGTTTAGTAAATGCCACTAATATTTTCAGTGACAAACCCACACATATCCAACGAACGGCGCAGTCAATCCTAAATGAGAAGGGTTTGGTTAGAAAAAAAACCATCATACACGGGGGCGGGGCTCCAGGGTCAGGATTGGATTCGGCTGAGCCCTTTGGGTCTGAACACAACCACAGACTCACACAAATGTTAAAAGAGTTTTATTACTCAAACACGCAAAGCATTCCCTTCTGGACAGACTCAGTTTCACAATCAAAACAATAAACTCAGACGTCTGGTTTGGCAGTCCTGGAATAAGGGGACAAACACTAATCATGGAGAGCAAAGGGCCACTGCACAACCCGGTTCCGCAAACACACACTCCATTCGGTTGGTGCAGAAGACCTTGAAATGTCACTCCAGCAGTTAGGCAACGCCCATATCACAGAAAACCCATGCTCTCTGGAACGCTTTTTTGTTTTTGTTTTAAATTCATGGACCGTAGCCAAGGAGCTTTGGGGATGCGAATGCCAGCAGTCCTCATGGGTTAGTGAGGGGAGAGTGTACTCACAGGAAGTGAGAGGTAGGAAACCCTATAGAAATGAGGAATGGTCATTCTGAAGTGGCTGAAGTGGTTGAACTGATAGAGAAAAGCAGCAGAAAAGGAAAAGTGGAACAAGAAAGAGCAGCGTGAGAAACAGCCAATCCGATTCCAGTAAAAAGGAACAGCTGGTACCCAACGACAATCAGCCATGTCGACAGTTTAACGTAATGATTTCAATTTTCATAGAAGAACTCGAAGTGGCTACAGCGGATTAATGGAATCAGGGGGCCTGACTACTGAAATAAGTTGCTTAGGCAGTTATTGACCACAGTCAGGTGTGTGCTTACCTGATGGACAAATACATTATTGAGGTGATTGGTCAGTCTGCGGGCAAAGTTCTCTCTCAGTTCAGCAAACAGGTGCTGTTGCTGCTTCACCGCCAGGAGTCTGTCATGGCCTACAGCAGAGAACCAGCAGACACACACCTTGTCACAGAGCCACCTCCATGGGTTACAACAGTGCCACGCGGTCATGCGCAGACAGACGCAGACACAGACCTGGTCTCAGAGCCACGTTCATACACTGTAGCAGAGCCTCTGATGCGTTAATACATGCTTCAATGCCCTTCGGGGAGGACAGATCTCCATCCTGTAGAGCTCGAATATGTCCCTTTGATAGGTCCATATAGTTCTGAAACAGAAAGAGTATGTGTTGGTGTGTCTGTGTGTGAAGAGAGAGAACGATACAGAGGTAAAGCACAGAGAGTAGCATCCTGTAGATTAACACGCAGAACGCCTAGCAGCACGCATGCACGCAGTTACACTCCCTCACCACCAGGAACTCAATCTCGTCCAGCAGGCGCAGGTTGTTGGTGCTGCTCAGCTGGATGAGGCGGTTGCTCTGGGAGATCTGGTCCATCTGCTCTTTCACGCTCTGCAGCATCTCCTCGTAGCTACTCAGCTTTCCTTCGATGGTGTCTACCTCCGTCAACGCTTCATCGAGCAGCTGCATCAGGATGTTCACCTGCTTCTCTGATGCCATGATTGATTGGATATTCGCCTGGCAGAGAGACGCATTCACAGATTAAACCCTGCACTCTCACCAATTGCCTTTGAATGTCGATTATGCATCTTCAAATATGTTACCCTTAAATCAAATCTAGTTATTCAAACCACTTTAAAAAAAGAGAGAGATTTTAAACTCTGAAGAGAGCGTTGGCGATCGGCGTTCCAGGTAACTTACCCCATCCAGCACCTGCAGCTCACTGGACAGCTTCTCAGCAAAGGCCTCGGCATTGGAAATGGCGTATTCGCACACCTCCATCATGCTCTCGATGTCCTGCTCCTCGCGAGCGTTCAGCTCCTGGTAGTCGTCCAACGCGTCCTCGTCCCCCCCTGCCACACTCTGGCTCTCCCCACTTGGGACTGACTCTAATGAGGAGACACACGTCACGCGCTCGTCACGACACACGCGCTCCTCCTCGTCTTTATTGTGGGACCGACTATCTACAGGTGACATGAGGTACACAGCTCCGCCTTCTCTTATAGGGGGACCCAGGGTAACTGCACTGGCATTGTGAGGTGTGTTCACCTTACAGCTGGTATTAGATCATAGGATTACCACAAATAATGCTGCAGTGGGGTACCCAAGACATGGAAGCAGTCTGTGTTAGGTGTACAGGGAGTTTGCATGAGATACTACAACGCTAGAGATGATGACACAGAGTGACACAAAGCAGTGTAAATTAATCCTGTTTAATCCATACGCTCTCCACCAGTACCTTAGGACTATACATCTGCCACAGAGGCAGATGGAGATGAACAATATTAATCCCAAAAAACGTTGGGCTGGTGGATGAAGTAAACATTTCTCAGCTGAAGAGGGCACAGAGATTTTTCATCTAAGCTTTTCCTTTTTTCCGATCAAAGTGTAACACAACAGACACATCACACACACCCAATACACGGCTAAACCCATGTCCTGCTACATATTAATTTCACGAGTACAACAAAATGAAACCGACAGACTTCACAGGAATGAGCACCGTTCATGATAGGTGATCCAACACAACAGTAAGACCAACTATGGAAGGAAACAAGCAGGAAAAACAGAAGAGCTACCAACCTTCAGCCCTAGGAAGCTCTGGCAGGTGAACAGACAAAGGGGGAAGAGTAAAGAATAGAGACTGGTTATAGCCAGAGGTAGTCATAGCAATCCTTTTGTAGAGACCAGGTATAGCCATTTGTAGTCACATTCATTACAGCAGACTTCCTACAGCCATGGATAATCACATTAAACCCTGAATTAGCCCAGCTCTGACAAATGCACAAGAGATACACAACCACTACCCCATTAAAACGGCCTGTAACATTAATGTTTCTGTACACGGGACAAGACATAGCTATTGAACCAAGGCAATCACCTGCTGACGCCTGGCTCGGCATGGAACAGATTTACTGGTCAGACTGGTTTACAAAATAGAATTAAGGGTTTTTTTTTTTTTTTAAGATTAAAAAAATATTTCAGTCTGGACAACTTCACCAGTCAGGGGATGCAGAGAATCCCTACTGGGCACATAGAAGTCTGCCATCACAGGTAAATTCTAGGTTGTTGATATAGTGTTGGCAATAAGTTGTCGCTGGTGTCTGGTATTAATCAAGTTGACATATGTATTCTGATCTCGGTCTCATCATCATCTGTGGGGTATATCAAGACTCCCATCATCCAGTTCAGCTGACATTTCTGTCTCTTTAGCCATGCGGGAAGTAACACCCTATAGTTTCAGCAAATCAAATAACCCCTCAATTTCAAAAGAGGCGAGTAACATTTTAGTGCCTCAAAAACCAACAGACTAACATGAAACAGTCAGTCAGTTAACAAACCAAGTGTTCTTAATTATGTGATCCAAAGCTGGAAAATAACAGGGAGCTCACGGCTACAGGACAGTAAAGGCGGAAAAGGGCAGGTAAGGTCTGTCAGACAGACAGGTGGGAGGGCATCTGACAGTCCCAGCTCACCCACCTTCCAGCAGCTGGGGGCTGACGTTGGCAAACTCCACCTTCTTCCGCAGGTACCTCTGGTTGAGCTTCCAGATGCAAGAGATGAAGGAGTTCTTCTCGGCCGCACTGCTGGCTACCCATCGGTAGACCTTCTCGAAGTGGAGGTCAAACTCAGGGTTCTCCTGATGGGTGGAAACGGAGATCACAGAGACATTTTACATTTTAGTCATTTAGTAGACTCTTATCCAGAGTCACCTACACAAGTTCCATGGCTTAAGGTAAAGAAATTGCAATTTTAGGTGCCAAGCTACAATATAGCATTGTTAAGTGCCGCAAGATAGTACATAGACGAGTGCTCCCAAGGCAGTATGCAGTGCATAGCTAGGTAACGGCTACATAATTCACTGACCACAGAACAGCCATACAGGTACAACTGAGAAAGCAGTTCAGAACCAGAACCAAACTAACAACACAATTAACAGGTGTAAGAGCCAGTTTAAAATACACGTTGTTAAATACTCCATTTCTGTTATGATGGTAGTCCATTTATTATTTAACAACCATGTGTAGAAGGTAGTTCAAAAGTTAAAGGGATTCTTATGGTGTGAGGTACCGTCCGTCTTCCGATAGACAGTTACGATTGTGACCTGGGTCGGACCATTTTCAGATGAACCGTGGTGTCTGTGATTGGTCTCTGACCTTGTTGGCGTCTTTGGCATCTACTCCTGCCAGGTCCCTCAGTTCCCAGGCCATCTGTCGTTTGTAAAAATCCCCTTTGTCAGACTTCTTCACCTTGACCACTTTCACCTGAACGGGTCGTTCTGTGGTCACTGAGGGTAAACAGAAGAAAATCCCTTTCACGTGATATGCGAGAAACTCAGAGAGCTGTAAGGTTTACCGATTTGTTTTTGCTTATAGTCAAATGTGTTTTTTTCAACAGTAATTGCTTACAGTACTCTATGTGCAAAATTTTTGCAATTGCATTTTGTTAGTCATTTAATTCTTTGATTTGTTCCAAGTTATGTCAGCAGATTTGTTTTTATAATTTATATTTGTATATATTCACTTAATTGTCATTTGATTATTTGAACTATAAGAAACCTTTTGATTGTCCTACATGCTGCAACCTTCAGAAAAAATGCAATATGCAGTAAGATGACTATACTGTATTTTGGCATTTGAATTAATAATACTATAAAATAGAGCTGAAAACCTGGCTGAACACAGCCTGACATTTTGGAGCCACCAGAGCTGGTACTGAACAGAATTTGCGGTGGATGGGCCAACCTGTAGCACATAGGAAACAGTTTTTCTTCTTCTTCCCGGCTTTGCACACATTGACGATGCCCAGAAGGCGCTCATCGTTTGGCGTGAAGATGTCTCTCTGCAGCGCGTGCTTTATCGCCGTCATTTCGATTGCTGCCAAAATCAAAACAAATAAACAGCAAGTCACCCCTTAATGTTTAAACATAGTGGTGCCAGTTAACTGGGTAACAGTTCTGTAGTACACCCAATTGTACAGAGCTACTGAGTCAGCCCCTGGTCTGCAGCAATTTTATAAGATAACTATAGTATTTAACATTTTTGGTATTTAGCAGATGCTCTTATCCAGAGAGATGTACAAAGGTGCTGTACACCTAAATGCAAATACAAAAATGAGCTATAATTGCCCTAGTGACATCTAAGTAGTATGACAGAATATTTGGTAACACTTCCCTACGCTAAAAACCAAATAGATAAACAACAAAATTGATTCAACCGTAGTGCTTTGCATTTACCTCAGTTGTCACCAGCATTATCTGCTTTAATTTTTATTTAATAAAAACAGATTCACATGAGCTGAACAATTATTTAGACACCTGCGCTCTGTTCACTACTGTCCAGTAGGTGGCAATCGTACACAGGCAACAGAAAATAAATTAAAAAAAAATATTTAATTCGTCTATTTATTCTC